>QXDU01000285.1:0-28594 GCA_003717275.1 Protomyces pachydermus | reverse complement strand
GGATGCCTTGCAATCTCGGATGCCGGACCTGCTTTTGTAGCCCAATGCTGGATCCGTGACAAGTCATGTGGCGTTTGAGCAGCAGTCAGAAGAGCGCGAACGGCGGCAGGCGTCATGCTTCCTTCAATGAAATGCTGACGCGCTACAGCATCTAAATCTTTATCCGCAGGCACGCTCGTTGCTCTTGTAGTCGATGGACTTCGCGCAACACGAGGACTGCGAAATCCTAGGATATCATTGAGATGCCGATCAACGACATGCGCGACGGGGGCTGATTCGTGCTGGATGCGCTGTCGAAAGGATGATTTGAGATCTTGCAGGAAGGACTGCTGCGCTTGCTCTGTGACGGGTCCTGTGAGACTTGCAAGGACGCGGGCTAGTCTTGGGCGCATTGTACGAACTTATTCTTAATAGCAAGATTGAGCAAGTCTGTGTCTGTGAAGTGTAGGTTGATGTAAGCGTACTCTGCCTTGAGACGTCACCAGCAAGAGTCCAAGTCGCGCTTCCTTCAACACAGACACACAGTTTCAGCTTCCATTGTCTTCTCACTGTGCTGCAGAGCCGAGGAGCCTGCAATCCTTGCGCCAGAGATGCGTACAACCAAGCTACAGGTCGAGCAACAGGCGTTGCCCGACAGCACCAACACCCAAACTATTCGCATCAATCAAGTCGGTCGCGGCGTCTTGAATATCTCTCTCTTTGCTAGTACCGCTGTCGCGCTCTTATTCGTCTCTTGTCTCGCATTCCTCGTCTTCTACTTTCAAACGGTGCCGACGCAAGGTGTTGTTGAGGAAGTCTACCTACAATACCACCAGGGCAGCCACCCCTTTGCGTCGGTAGATCTTGATTTCTCATCAGGCAATGGTCTCGTGACGGGTCAAGCGTATGATGTGAGCATTGAGCTGATTGTGCCCACCTCCCAAGTCAACAAGGATCTCGGCAACTTTATGGTTGATTTATCCCTGGTGGAAGCAGGGTCAGAGCAGTCTGTCACTGCATCAAGACCTGCAATCCTGTGCTATGCATCGCCGTTCGTGAGCCGTTTACAAACGATTGCTGGCGCAGGCCCTGTTGTACTTGGCATCAAAAAGGAGACAGAAGTCTTGCATGTCCCGCTACTCGAGGCCTTTAGCTTTGAATCCACCTGGCTCGCGAGTGCAGCAACAGCAGAGATTCAAATCCAAGCAACACGACCCTTACAAGTGTATCGCTGTCGTTTACACTTTACGAGCAAGTTGACTGGCCTTGTTTGGTTCTTGCGACGCTTCAGGGTCTTGTCGTTCATCCTCTTCACCATGCTATTCTATATATCTGCTCTTGCGTTCACACTGGGAACATGGACCGTCCTCGCTTTTATCTCTGGAAACGGCAATGCTTCTAATCAAGAAAAGGGCAAACGATCTTGGGATCAAGGGAAAGGTGCGCCAGGATCCCTAGCATCTTCCATGGACTCGTCGCGCGCAACAACGCCAGAACCAGAGGAAGTGGTAGATTACACGGCTGGTTTCCCACGCGGCTTACCAGCATCTGTGATTGCGCAGTCTGAGCGAAGTGCAACCACTGCATCGACGGGAGGATTCTTTAAATTTGAGGAAGGGACACGAGGCTCTTCTGGGCGTGCTCGTCGGCGAAGTAAGGGTAAAAAAGTTGCACGTAGTGTTGAGAGTACTGCACCGACGTCGGTTGGTAGTGTGCGGGTGAAGGAGGAGAGTCTGTCTGAAGGATCTGGCTGACTGCGTCTCAAGACAAGCAAATAGTGATGAAGACATTGTATGATATGGATAAAACAAGAATCTATGTGCTTGCCTCCTTTGGCTCTGGCTCAGCAGCCGGTGCTGAGAGTTGCCAGGCGGGGATGCCGCCACTCCCAGCTGCACCACCTGATGTGAAGCGCGAGAGGGAGTCTGGCAAGGGTCGTGATGTGGCTGCCTGTGTTGCTGTAGCATTGGCAGCCCCATCGAGTGCAGGCGACTTTGCTGCAGTCTTGGCCAATGCCGGTGAGCTTGTTGCTGCTGCTGCTGCCGGTGGAATCATGGATGCAGGCGACGCACCAGCCTGTGCCTTTGTCCTATTCTGCAGCAGTGTCTTGAGTGACCGCAACTCGTTATTGAGTTCATTGAGTGACTCTGTCTGTGCATGCTTGACACTCTCCAGAGCCTTCGGGATCAACTCTCTGATCTGATCCAGCTCCAGGCCCAACCTGCGGATATCTGTCTCCCTGCGATTTGCTTTATCACGCACATCCTCCACGGTTGTTTCGACTTCCTTCAGGCACTTGTCTACCTTTTCCTGCTGTGTTGTCATTGCTTGCTTTTGCTCAGCGGCATCGGCCTGCAACATGGAAAGCATCTCTTGTACTTGATCAAACTGTGCAGCCAATGCATTTTTATCCTCCTCGAGCTGACTGCTATTGGGCGGCTGTACGAGGGGCAGGATGTAGCGTTTTGCCGTATGATACACAGCCCATGAGAGACCACCAGACACCACAGCCATGATGAACCAATCACGCCAGTCTCGTTGCGGAAGGGCAGGTGGTTGTGCTGCAATCAGACTGTTTCCTGCTTGTCCTTGCGCATACGACGCGTACGGTAGGGTCGGTGGCCTCGCGGGCGCATACCCCGATGACTCTTGTGAGACGCCGGCTGCTGGTGCTGCGTCTTGTGCGCGCTGTAGGGCTTGTTGGACTTGCTGCGGGGAGAGTCCCTTGGATTCGAGGAAGGCGATGCGTTTTGCCAAGGGTGCATCTGCTACCTTCGGGTCTTGGAGGAAGGTGACGGCGGAAGAGACGAGGTCGTCTGCCATGGCTGTGCTCTGTAGACTGGCCGTACTATAGACTGTAGACTGGCTGTAGAGTAGACTGACTGTAGACTGACTGTAGAGTAGACTGACTGAGACTGTCGGCAGCAACTTCTTCACCAAACCACCACAACCACCAACACCCAACACCCTCTGCTGCTCATGGCAGTCAGCTCCTCCTACAACACACGCAGGACCGCACCAAAGAGAACCTCGCCCTCCATAGACACACCCACTTCCGACAGACTTGGTGCAAAGCGGCTCAAACTCGCAAAGCGCGACCCATACACACCGCCGGCCTCACCTGACCGCATCGACACCGCCTCAGCAGCCGCCTGCACTGCACAGCAAGATGCAGAGGAAGACCAGACATTCCTAGGCATCGTAGACTACCTCCGCCGCCATGCCCATGAAGGCGCACGCTGCTCACGTCAAATCTCAGAGGGCATGCTGGCAGAGGGCAAAATCAGCCTCAATGGCACCACACCCTCGACCACCATCGACGCAGCCATCAGGTCCCATTTCAAACGATCTACGGGAGCCGGTAGATTGCCGGCTGTGGCAAAAGCCGCTGATCCGCAGTTCCCAAGGAAGACACTGTATCACCTGGCAGACGCATCGCCACTCCCTTCCGCATCCGCAAAACAAGTAGCCTTTACACAGGCATCACCAGCGCAGCAGTCAGGTCGTCGAAGGTCTGTCGCTGCACACACAGCAGGAAGGCACTCTGTGCCCGTTGCGCCTGGCGAGGAGAGTGATGATGGTTCTGAGTTGTCAGAGCACGATTCACAGGATGGATTGGGACCCTTTGCAGGACCAACACGCCAGTCGAGTGATATCACAATGCAAGACTCAGAACACAGCCACCCAGAACGGGGTCTCAGCAGCAACAGCCATGATCTCGATCGTCTACACAGGCATGAACGCTCTCCCTCGCCAGACTTGCAATTCGCCTTGTCGATTCACGAAGTAAAAGATACTGTACAGACACCAGCAGCCTCTCAACCCTCCTCACCCATGCGTGCTCATCTTCGTGAGGAGAAACTCGCAAAACCAACGCGTGTCAACATCGCACTACCACCCTCCCCTTTCATCTCACCACAACAATCAGATGAGGAAGAACCGAGTGAGGTGGTGAGTGTCCTTGCGCAACAGGATTCATCTCTCCGCTTCTCAACCATGCGCAGTGAGTCGGTTTCCTTCTCTGATCTGAGCGATGTGCAGGTCCGTTCACCGGAGGAAGTCACGCTGGGCGAGTTGGATGACTTGCTCTCTGCATTTGACTAGAACAGGTCAGGCATGGACCGATCTACGTAGCCCTCTCCTCCCTTCCAGACAACGAACGAGTGTACTTTATACCGAATCCCTCTCTCTCTCTCTCCTACCTGCTTCAAGGCTGCTTGACATGTGCTGACCAAATATCCCCCCGCGAGTTGGCCACACCAAGAAACACTCAAAACTCCACCGACATCAAGAAAAAAGGCTGCTCACTACCTCAAGGAAATGCTCTTGAGAAAGGCGCTCTGGAGCGTACCGGTCACCATCCGATGCAGACTCACACAACCCGGCCCCCGACAAGCCGCTCGATTCTCCGTCTCTGCCTTCCGACGCCTTGCGAGTGTTGATGAGGCCTTCGATCCAAATTCGATGGAGAGAACGGAGGATGAGGTCGATCTATGTATCGTCGGTGGCGGACCTGCGGGACTCTGTGCAGCCATCCGGTATTTCTACCCATGTATAAATTAAAGACTAATAGAAGGTTCAAGCAATTGGCGGATAAAGCCGGAAAGGACTATCGCGTTATGGTCCTCGAGAAAGCTCCCGATCTCGGCGCACATATCCTCTCCGGTGCTGTGATTGAGACGCGAGCACTCGATGAATTGCTTCCAGGGTGGTTGACATCGGATGATAAACCAGCAAACATGACACCCGTGGAAAAGGACAAGATGCGGTTCTTGACAGCTGATATGTCGATTCCGTTACCGGCACCGCCACAGATGCATAATGCAGGCAACATCATTGTTGAGTTGAGTTCCGTTGTGCGTTGGTTAGCGGAAAAGGCAGAAGCATTGGGAATTGAATTGTACCCTGGTTTCGGTGGTGCAGAGGTCTTGTACCATTCAGACGGTAGTGTCAAGGGTGTCGCCACCTCAGACCTCGGTGTTGGCAGGGATGATAAGCCAACGGCAGAGTTTGAGCGTGGTATGGCGTTTCATGCAAAGACGACGCTGTTTGCAGAGGGAGCGCATGGGAGTTTGACCAAGAAGCTTGTCAAGCAATTTGATTTGCGTAAGGATGCACAACCACAGACCTACGGACTCGGTCTCAAGGAAGTTTGGGAGGTGAAGGATGAAAACTTCCGAAAGGGTGAAGTCAGTCATTCTCTTGGCTTTCCATTGAAGAATGATACCTATGGCGGCGGATGGATGTATCACTATGGAGACAACCTCGTCTCTGTGGGATTGGTGGTTGGTCTGGACTACCCGAATCCGTGGTTGAACCCATACATGGAGTTTCAGCGCATGAAGCATCACCCGCACTACGCGAGTGTCTTGAAAGGTGGCAAGTGTCTGTCGTATGGCGCTCGTGCACTCAACGAAGGCGGCTTGCAATCCATCCCGAAACTCACGTTCCCCGGTGGTGCATTAATTGGGTGCTCAGCTGGCTTACTCAATGTACCCAAAATCAAGGGCACACACAATGCCATGAAGTCTGGCATGCTCGCTGCTGAGGCTGCTTTTGAAGCATTCGAGCAGGAGCCAGAAGGCGCAATTGAACTCACTGCGTATGCAGAGAATCTCAAAAACTCATGGGTCTATGAAGAGCTTCATCAAGTACGAAATATCAGGCCTTCCTTCCACAACCCTCTCGGCAACTTTGGCGGTATCCTCTACTCTGGCCTCGATACCATCCTTCTGCGCGGTCAAGCGCCATGGACTCTCAAACACCCCACCACTGATGCTGCAGCGACACAGTCTGCCGATAGCTGCGAGAAGATTGAGTACCCTAAGCCAGATGGCGAGCTCAGCTTTGACCTCCTCACAAATCTCGCCCGGACAGGTACCTACCACGAGGAGAACATTCCCGTACACTTGCGCGTGAAGGACTGGGAAAAACATACACAAGAAGCCTATCCACGCTATCAAGGTATTGAGACGCGCTTCTGCCCTGCCGGCGTGTATGAGTACAATGAAGATCCCAAAGCTCCGCTCGGTGTCAAGTTCAACATTAACAGCCAAAATTGCATACATTGCAAGACGTGCGATATTAAAGTACCAACGCAGGATATCGATGTTTGTCTTTCCGAGTATTTGTCTGTTTCAAACGCTAACATTCTTTTAGTGGCAGATTCCATCAGTCTCAGGCGGGCCCAAATACGCATACTAGCCATTCTGTACTCTAATTTGAGCGAATCACATCCTCCATCCATTTGTTTGAGACACGCTGCCCGACGTAACCCCTGACACATCTGGACTGGTGCACATTTTACAATCTCCTTTCCTCTGCATCCATCTATCCGTACGCGTTGCATTGCTTTGCTGCAAAGGAATCTTCAATGAAGAGGATATGGCGGTTCTCCTCTCCTTCAGCTGACAAGCGCAGACGTCCCTCTTGGTATCGACGCAATTGGCGACCTCTTATGCTCCTGATCATACCTGCTTGGCTATTCTACACCAATTACAAAACAAGTCTCACGTCAAACGCACCAAAAGACGTTCCCAAGTGGAGTGCCTTGGATGCGCAGCGTCTATGGTATGCGAAATCGAATCTACCTTGCGTGGCTTCGCAGGGTAACCTCATTTTTGGCCCTCAGAATGATACCCTGGGCTTCCAGCATATTCTCGTCATTGGCGTACGTCTTTCCCTGCTCATCACTTACTTACTCTTCTAGCCAAACGGCAGGTCAGACTTGCGTGCCACACAAGAGTCCATGCAGAAGGAGTCAGGCTTACAATTGACCTTCTTGCCTGATGTGAAGTCACGCGTCTTGGAAGCAGGAGAAGTACGTCCGAAGCTGACTGTTGCTGAAGAACAGACCCTACTTTTATTGACAGCACACATGCAGGCATGGCAGCTTGCCAGAGACTGTCGATGGACGTCGGTCCTTGTGATCGACCAAGACTTGGATTACGATGTCTTACTTCGCCCACAGACTGGTGCCATTGCAGCCAGCTTCTTCAACCTTCTGCGTCTTGAACACAACCTCGGTTGGAAGGATATCGTCAATTCAGCAGATCCGCATCTCTCAAGGTACTGGTCTTCTCTCATCCTTGGCCTTGAAGCGGATAAGCTGGAAGAACAGAAGATTGTCCGCTTCAATGACTTCACTGTGCCATCATACACGCCTGAGAAGAACGAAGGCCAGTTTGCCATGGCGGACCTCATGGCTGAATACCTGAAACGTGTCGAAGAATCAAAGGCATTGTACAATAAGCGTTTCATCCAGCGCTCTGTGTAAGCTTGTAAACATTATGACCATGATGCTAACTGCAGTGAACCTAAAGGCATTAGTGCATACGCTCTTTCTTCTCGCGGTGTCGAAGCGTTCTTGTCTCACTGCACAACCACGAATCAGTGTACCTCTCTCGATGCAGCCTTCCAAACTGCCAAGAATCATCAAGGTGGGAACGAGAGCTATGAGATTTATTCAGTGTTGCCCCCGCTCTTTGGGCGCTTTGATGTAGGCAAGGTTGAAACCGGCATGGTGGCCAAGTCTGACCTTGATATGCCCGTCGACTCTGGGACAATCAAGGCACAGCATCCGATAGCCATGCAGATGGGTGGCAAGAATATACGGCGAAGTACGCTTGTGAAGGTCTTCAAGAAGAACCTGATGGCCTGGAGTACTTGAAGCACTAGATAGCTAATATTTCGAGGACGGACATATACTAATGCAAATGACCCCCGCGACAAGGATACATCTGAAGAAGCCATCAGTTGAAGAAGATGCGACCGAGGCGCTTCTATCGCGACCTACATTGTCAGCATAGATGACTGTTGAACAGCTCACCGCAACAGCAAGCTCTCTCTCTCTTGACGGGCGCAAGATTGTTGGCAACCTAGCATGCCAGCATGACACCTATGCAACGCACATGACCTCAACCGTGTGCCAATGCGACAAGGTCAAAAAGGCAAAGCCTGATGAGGCATACGAAGTTCAGCTGATGGACACAATCTTGTTTCCTGAAGGAGGCGGTCAGCCTTTTGATACTGGGCTGTTGAAGACGTCTACAGACTCGTATCGTGTGCATCGTGTCATGCGACGTGGGCTACAGGCTATTCATTACACGGCAAAGCCCATCTCGGTAGGCGAAACGGTTGAGATTGAGGTCCATTGGCCCAGACGATGGGACCATGCGCAGCAGCACTCTGGGCAGCATCTAGTTTCTGCAGTGTTGGACATGCTTGAGATTCCGACCCTGGCATGGAGTATGACTCCTGAATGGTGCTATGTCGAAGTTGCCACCTTGCCGAAGGATCTCCGCTGGGTCGAGGATAAGTGCAATGAAATCATACGGCAGAATCTACCCATTACGGTACATGAGACAAACGAGAAGCCAGCAAATTTGCCGGACGATTACGATGCTTCTGCTGGTGTTGTTCGCATTGTCTCCATCGGTGGTATTGATCAGAATCCGTGCTGTGGTACACATGTTCGGAGTACTTCAGAGCTCAATGCAATCACAATCCTCCACACATCAGGCATCAGGGGAACAAACTTTCGCATTCACTTTGTGTGTGGCGATCGCTGCCGAAAGATGCTCAGTGTAAGTCACGCACAGGCTCGGACACTTGGTGCTCAACTCAGCTGCCAGAGCCATGACTTGCCAGATAAGGTCACACTGTTACAGACGCAGTTGCGAGATGCTCTGAGACGGGAGAGGGGCCTCAAAGCTGAAGTTGTCATAATGGAAGGTACGCGAATGGCCGAAGAGCTCCAGCAAGATGGCAAGAGCTTCATGTACCGCGAGAATGCTGATGTGGAGTTTCTCAATAGCGTGCTCAATGCACTTCCAAAGGACTTTGGTGGTGCGTGTATATTGGTTGCAGGCAACAAGGTAAGCGGTGGGCAGGTACTCATCGCTAGCAATGATGTCGAGCGGCTGAAAGCGCTTGGCGAAGCAGCCAAGCAACGTGTGCCAACACTGAAGGGAGGAGGACGCGCGACTCGCTTCCAGGGCAAGGTGCCGTCACTCTCGTCAAAGGATGTCGAAGAGCTGGCTTTGATTTTGTAGCGTATCAGTGGATTTTAGACGTCCAGGACATTTTGCGACCGCGCTCCTGGAACACATGTACTAGAGCGGTTACACTAGCGCATTTGATGAACGAAACTGATGCTGAGCATGATGCAGCTTCTTTCCGATACTTGGAGCAGCTGAGAAACTCTGTCCATGGTCCCTTCTTTGCTGATCAATATGATCGAACGCTTCTTCTTCGCGGCATCAATGTGTCTGGCGCTTCTAAATTACCAAGTGGGCCAGACTTTCCTCGCTGCATTGACCCGCTTGATGAAGCTTTTTGGAAGCCAGTTTCGTTTGTTGGACGGCCTTTTCCTGTTGAAGAAGCTAGAGCACACTGGCAACGACTCAAGTCATGGGGCCTGAGCCTAATTCGCTTTGTGGTCACATGGGAAGCAATTGAGCCGGACGAACCTGGCGTATATGACGAAGAGTATCTGAAGTACGTCGCAAGTATACTCAAAGAAGCAAGTGATATCGGGTTGCTCATCGTCATTGACATGCATCAAGACTGCTGGAGCAGATTCACAGGCGGCAGTGGTGCACCGTTGTGGACGCTGCATATGGCGGGAATCGATGCAACCTTACACAAACTACACGCCACTGGCGCTGCTCTCTTGCAAGAACCCAAGCATGAGAGCTATGCTGAACCTGGAACGCTTTGGGCGACCAATTACACAAAGTTCGCCATCAACCACATGTTCACCCTCTTCTTTGGTGGTGAGGTGTTTGCTCCCAATTGTCAGTACAAGGGAGAAGCTGTTGGCCTTGTTCTCCGACGACACTTCATCGACGCAGCGGCACGCCTGGCGTCTACCCTTGCAGACATTCATGGCATCCTGGGCTTTGATGTCTTGAATGAGCCTCATGCTGGATTCATTGGGCTCGCGTCACTCGACAATTTTGATGAGGATGTACACCTTCATTTAGGCGATGCTCCGTCAGGAATACAAAGCATGCTGCTTGCTTCTGGTGCGCCGCAGGAAGTAACCCACTTTACCAAGTCATGGCCAGTGCCTACCAAGAAAACCTCCATGAAATTGTTGAATGCAGGTGGAATACGACTATGGAGAGACGACATGGAAGATGTGTGGCGCCAGCATTCTGTCTGGGGTATTATTGATGGACAAACAAGGTACGACCCTCGTCACTTTACGAGGTATCCCGAGGACCATGCCAGAGCCGGCGAAGAGGTCAATTTCCTGCAAGACTTTTACCGGCCGTTCCTCAAGTCATTTGACCAAGCTATCAAAGCAGCCATGCCACGCGCGTATATCTTTGTTGAGCCGATCCCCAATATTCGCAATATGGGCCTACTCGGCCAAGCCCCATCTCAGAAATGCTTTGCACCTCACTGGTATGACTTGCAAGCACTCTTTGAGAAGAAGTGGTCGCGGTACATGACGATGAATGTGCAACAACTGGCTCAGGGGTCTCGCAATTTATGGGCACACACGTATTTTGGTAAGCGTCAGGCAGCGGATAATTATACAAAGCAGTATGCTTGGCTCTTTCAGGATGCACCAAGGGCTATACCGCGTCTCATTGGCGAGACGGGGATTCCCTTTGACATGAATAAGCAATACCAGCGCGGAAAAGTGGTATATCAAGACCAAGCAGATATGCTTGATGTCATGTGCACAGCCATGGAGCGCAACTTGCTCAGCTACACTCTGTGGAACTACACGCCAGAAAACAAGTCACATAGAGGCGGCGGTGATTTGTGGAACGGCGAGTGCTTCAGCGTGTATTGCGCGGCAGATCACCTTGGAACGAGCATCTATGCTGGGACACGCGCCAAGGAAGGATGGATTCGGCCGCATGCGTTCAAAATCGCCGGCCAGCCTCTTTTATCGGAGTACTTGGCCGACGATGGGGTTTATCGTCTCCGGTACAAAGGCGCCGGCAGCCTGCATACGCTTGGCAGAACGACGGAGGTCTTTGTGCCCAAGTACCTGCGCATCGAGGCCATCCATGTATCACCACGGAGACGGTGTGCCATCACAACAAGTCTGGATATGCAAACCATCACAATCAGTCATGAAGAGCAAGAGTTGATTGAAGTAGAAATTGTCTTTGCGCAAAAGAAGAAGTTGCCTCGTCGTGTCATTGGCATGGCCTTAGCCACTGCTGCTGCTGCGTTCATAGCACATCACTTGCTTCATAGTACTTAATCAGGCGCTCTTCTTGGCTTCACCTGTGGCTGTTGCTTGCTTGTACTTTTCAGCCAATTCATCAAAGTCTGCATCGCGCTTCTTCAACTTTGTCTTAAGCTCATCAATCTCCTCGAGGTAGGCCTTGCTCTTGATGGCTGCATCGCTCTTGGTGGCGCTATTGTCAACGAGGTCTTGGAGACGCAGGTTCGTGTTGGCGAGGACAAAGACGCGGTTCAGAATACTATGGTCAGCTCTTTTTTCTGGTCGCGTGAGCAGAAGAATTTACAGGGAGAGGAACAAGGTGAAGCCAGTGAGGTACATGTTGCGCTGAGAGTAAAACTTGCGAGCCTGTACATCCGAACGGTACTGTTCGCGCATGCTGACATCGACAGAGGCCCTTGCCTGCGCGTCATCGCTCACCTTGAAGACTCGATTGACGGAATCGATAAAGAGGACTAGGATGAAGATGAATGTGATTTTCAGCCCATACTGCAGTTTTGCAACGAGCGGCGACGTGTTGATGAACACGAACAGCGAACGGCGCATCTTGAAGGGCAATGGCAGCACGAGCACGCAGAACATGGCCATTTCCAAGACCAGGAGGCTGAAGACGAGACTATTTGATTAGCTGATGGGCAATTGACATGGATGCATACGCATAGTAGAGGGTCATTTTGCTTTCGGATTGAGCAGCTCGACTGATGTAGGCTAGAACGTGTCCTTTGCTTGCTTTGGTCGTCGTGGTGTCTGCCATGCTGGCGCCATGACGCAGGAAAGGTATATTCAGATGGGGTGGCTACTTGTGAATTGGCCTCAGGCTTAGGCTACAGCTTCAGGTATATTCACTGTTCATTGATGAGTCGTCAGATGACGGTTACTATTTCGATTCTTGAGGATGCTGCATTGTTCAAAGGCTTCTCGACTCTAGGATTCTCTCACCGTAACGGCGAAGATGGGGCTACCTGGGCTGCTGGGCAACGGACAATCCCATACTGAGTCTGAGTCAGCAATGGTAGAGGAGTCTAAGAGGACGGTAGCTGGCGCAGAGTATCGCATGGCGGCGATCTACTCGGAGACTGTTCCACGGCGGCTGTATAAGAATGGCCGCCATAGACGATCGCGAGAGCAGAATTCAGAGCAGTATCTGACAACGGGTATGGGTACCGCCGTCGACTCGTATGCTCACTCAAATCAACCTTACATGTGCTCGTAGCTGTTGTATTGTAAACTTGCAGTCCCATCATATCACTACTGCGGAAGTAGAAGTGGCTATCCATAAACTGACATGGCCGTTACCGGGGCCCGTTGATGTGCCGATGTGTCCGAGATTTACTGCGGCGGACGGAGGAAGTGACAGAAATGAACTCGATGAAACATGTGCGCGGCCGGTGGATGTGGGATAAGGCAAAAGTCTGGTAGGGGCTTCGTAAAGTGTTTTGCCCGCTGCCCAGATATGGCACCAGCCTGTCCATTGCAGTAGCGTGTCCGGCGTTACTTCAAACTAAGTTCCACTGCTCCAGTTGTGCGAGAGGTCTTGCAGGTGGCCTCGGTGGTTACCAGGTGGTGCGATGCGACATGCTACAGGATGTTACGCTGCGCTGGCTCCTGTCGATTGATGAATACGAACAGATGGACAGATGGGCTATGGGCTCATGCAGTTCTTTCCTATTTATCGCACTACGCAGGACTACAGAGTACATGATACTATGATAAGAATACACTGTTGCCTGCTGGTTCTACTGCGAATCGTGCTGCGTCATGTCGATCGGGGATTTGAGGGCAGCACTCGCACCTGATTGGCCAATCCCGGCTGTTTGCCTCCCCGCTGGCCAATCATGTGCGCTGTTGACACGCAGTCACGGTGTCAGTTTCGCAGTCAGTCGCAGTCAGGGCCGCAGTCAGTCCAGTCAGGGCCAGAGTCAGTCCAGAGTCAGTCCAGAGTGCGTTTGAGTGTCAGTCAAGTGAGCGTGTCGACTGTCCCGTATATCAAGCACACACCCGCACCCAACATTTTATATCCACCATCACTCGGTCAGACGACCTACACATCATCATGCCCGCACCCATCTCTTTCAACAGGCGCAGGGAGTCCGTCGTCTCCTACTCAAACTCATACAACGGCATGCTCTCCGCATCAGCCGGCAATAACTGGTTCAAGGGGTACGCCAATATCCATCAATCTCGCATTGACAGCAGCAGCAGCAGCAGCTAACCTCCCATCTAGCCACGACGATAGCCACCTCGCCATGGACACAGACCTCCCCCATCTCGAGGCAGACTTCTGCAAGGACTTCTCCTGCTGCGGCCTCGTCCTGGACGACCTCCACGACCTCCTCCAGCATTACGAGGACCACCACGTCAAACTCGACGACCTCGCCATCCTCTCCAGCACCCTCGTCAACCCGCATGCTTCCTCTGCGCGGCCCAACAGACCCGACCTCGAGGCCATGAAGCGCAAGGCCCTCCTCGACATGCAACGCCACCTCGGCCAGTCAAACCCCCTGGACGAGGATGAGATTGCCTTTGATGTCTACCCGGGGGGCGACCCATTCTCGCGCAAGCGTTCTTGGCGTCCATCCATGTCCTCTCCCTCCATGGCCACCCGCGACTTCTTCACGCCGTCGCAGTCGCCCATGTCCACACCAAACTCATCCTCCCCCGGAACACCTGTCATGGGCGTCTCCCATGATTTCAACGCAGAGATTGATAACCCGCTCCTGTTCGGTCCACCCTCCGCTTCTGCTGACTGGATCAGCAGCGATGGTCAGAGCTTCAGGCCTATGCCGCAGCTCAAAAAAGCCCGTCAATCCGCTTGCTTCACCTCGACCACGGTAGGCCCACAGGTGATTGAGCACCCGGCCTCCAACTTGGTTGTGGTGGACAAGCCATACAAGTGTCAGATTCCCGGTTGTGACAAGGCCTACAAGAACCAAAATGGCCTCAAGTACCACAAGATGCACGGCAATTGCGCTTCCAACACGGCTGCCTTGACAGGCGATGGATCCCACCCAACAGACTTGATGCCGCAGTACGAAAACAAGCCATACAAATGCAATTTGTGCAATAAGAGGTACAAGAATCTCAACGGCCTCAAGTACCACACGGCGCATTCTCACCAAAATGTCACAACCGACAGCATTCAGAGTCAGCTTGCTCAGCAGAGCCAAGCACAAAAGATTTGGTAAATTCATGCCACGTTCTATTGCGCACATCTACGGGTCGAAGCAATGCAGCTGGTCTGCTTCTGCATCTCCACTTTGGCCCTTCCCTTTTGTCCTCTCTTTTTTCTGCGTATGGCGTCCTTTTACCCATGAACCCTCTTGGATGGTGTCACTATCTGATGTGCTGCAATACGGCACCTCCATCCCCTCACAAAAGTGATTTTTACACAGCGATGGTTCTTGGCTTCTCTTCCTTTTTTTTTTTGCTTTACACAGAGACCTATAATAGACATGTCGCAGAGACTCTGTAGCTATAGACCAACATCTTCCCGCTCTCCCTCATCTGTTCTCTCATCTGTTTGTGCTTGTGCCAAGTTTGGAACTTTTCCAAATCTGACGACGCCATTCATGTGCACATCCTCTGCATGACCTAGTCCACTCAACAGATCCATGCCCGATGCTTCCTCTTTCCCGCTAGATGAGAAGCGGCGGCATCAATTCGTGCCTGTAGATGAAGCGCCGCCCACCTACCCTGAAGACACACCCGCAGGCACAAGCCATGCGCAAGATTGGACGGACAGCGACGACGATGACGATGACGATCCAGCGCATCACCGCGCATCCCATCGCGCTGCCTCAGAAGAATCACAACACCTAGACCTCGAGGAACTCGAGATAGAAGAACCCGAAACAACGGCCGAACCACTCGTCATTCGCACGTATCGCATAATCCACGCTGGTGTACAGCGCGTCGATGTCGCACTTGGCAAGTACATCCCTTCAACTGTCCTCCAATATATCTATGGTGCCATCCTGGGAACCCTTGTCCTTGCTGGTGTCTTCTTCTTTGGTGGATCCATGCCACGACTTAAAGTACCAAAACGGTATGAAGAAGGTTCCTTGCGCGAGTACATCAAGAAGCAAGTCTCTGCCGAGCGCATTGCCGATTATGCAAGCAAGATGGAATCCATGCAGGGAGCCTCCCCGTTCGTTGCTGAACCGGAAGCCTTAGCGAAATGGATCCAAAGCGAACTCGCCACCTTCAAGATGGGCAGAACGGCCCTGGCTGACCAGTATGTGCTACAAGCAACAGGCAAACAGTCTTGGACATTCAATGAACAAGTCAAGACAATACCCGCAGAAGCCTTGGTGGCACATGGTCATACAGGGTCAGCGGAAGGTCCCTGCATCTTTGTTGGTACAGCGAGACCAGATGATTTCCAGCTCCTTGCTTCTCAATACATTCAGCTGGAAGGTAGTATAGCCCTGCTCCAACGGAATCGCAGTGAAATACTGGCGATACAAGTTGCACGGACAGCCAAAGCAGGCGTGTCCGGCATTCTTGTCTATGATGCGCGGCATACAGATGATGATGCGCTGAATGTGTCAATCTCGCCAGCAGCTGCAGAAGGTGGCGATGCAGCTTTACCTTGGATTCAACCGGGAGATCCACTCACGCCTGGTCAAGCGGCAGACAAGCAATCTAAAGTTCTAGAGCGGGAGCAGGCGCCTGGCCTGCTCAATCTTCCAGTCTTTTCAATATCGGCCGATGAAGCCGAGATGCTTCTCCTGGCGATACGGAATCAGGGCCTGGATGTTTCTTCTTCATGGCCTCCGATTCATGCCACAAGGCCATTATGGACGGGCAATATCACCTCACCACCAATTCAACTAAACAGTCAACTTGTGCAACAACCCAAAGAACCCCTCTACAGTGCACTCTCTGAAATTGACGGAAGCGAGTCTGAGCAGACGTTGGTTGTGGGGACATCTATGCGGATCGCCAATGCAGCCGTATTGCTTGAAGTCGCTCGTGTCTTTGCCTCACTCAGCGCAAAACACAGTTGGATGCCAAGACGCAACTTGGTCTTTGCCTTTTGGGCTGGCTCAGAGACAAACTTCTTGGGAAGCACGGAATGGGTTGAGGCTCAGACAAAGTCGTTGCGCTTCACGGGGGTGGCCTACCTGAATTTGGATCATGTCTTGTCCAATACGGGCGAGTTTGATATCGCGGCGCATCCTTCTCTGCACGAAGGCATTTCCACTGCCCTCAACCATCTCGATGGCTCGAAAACGTTCATCAAGGAACCTGAAATGTTTACCGATGCGATTGCCTTTTCTGCTCGTGCAGGTATACCGAGCATTGAACTCGGTTACAACGACATGCACATCTCTCAAGCTTGCAGAAGTTCCTGGGAGTGTATTGAGCGCGTGGATCCAGGGTCCCTGAATCAAGCCAAACTCGCAAAACTCGTTGCCTTGCTCGTCCTTGAATTCGTGGATGAATATTTCCTGCCTGTGGATGTACGCCAGGTGGTGACCTCTGTCGCAAATGCAGCGCAGCGACTTGCTCATGCAACGGACTTGACTGTTGACCGCGACTTGGCCAAGGTCTTTCAAATCCTGGAAGAACGGACTACCGCGTTTACGCAATTCAAAAAAGACTGGGATCTTGCACTCATTGAACTCAACTTGCCTGAATCACCAGCAGCTGCAGTGGGCAGGAGTAATTGGAACTATGCTGTTGTTGCATTTCAACGCGCACTCATTCGAAATGCGCGCTGGACCGTCTGGTTTGAGAATAGTCTTTATGGGCCGAGTGCAAAATTGGAGCGACAGGGTGAGAGCTGGGCTCTGCCACGCGTACAAGATGCATTGCATGATGGGGATGTTGCAAAAGCGCAAGGACTCTTACAAATGGTTGGTGAGTCACTTCTGGAAGCTGCCAAGACCTTAGATGGATGAATACAACGACGATTAAATGATTTTAAGCATACGGAACGACGCGATCGCCAGAACTACGAGCGCGAAGGGAAGAAGGAAATATGGGGAAAATACAGGCAGAGAGACAGACTACACTTGACTGATAGATGATTCTCTTGGTTGCCGCTTCTTGCTGCCAAAGAGGTTGAAGAATTTCTTGGCGGAGGAGGGTTTGCGTGCGTGACCCAGGTGTTGAACATCCTCGTCTCGTGGTGACTGAATGTTGCTGGCGCTTGATTCTCCCAACACACTGCGAGTTGTCTTAACGGGTTCAAAGTAACCGGCCAGTGAAAGCCTGTTGGAGAGCATGCCAAGCGTTGAAGATCGTGGAAGCTTGCTTGCTGGTGAGCGCTGAGCCTCAAGGTCAGGTATAGGCACAGCCGGCCGCTCCATTTCACCAATATCAGCCAACGTTGCCGATGGTCGCCGCCCAGTGCGGTTATCAGGAGCCCAAAACTTCCCGAGCGCTGCCGTCATGCTACTAATGGAAGACACGTTGCGCTTGTGCGTACGCTGTGGGACGGTAGCGGCTGCTATCGCATTGGTCGCCGGTGTACTTGCAGTCGCAACACTCTTGGCAGGCTTCTGAGGGCTGCTGTAAATCTCACCAGGTGCATTAGTTTTGTAGGATTTCGGGGAACTGCCTGTGGGTTTCGCCAAGTGGATGCTGTTGCGAGACCAAGATCCATAGCTATGCCTGCTTCTTGCACTGCCTGCACTGCCAGCGGATCCGAGTCGTGCTTCAGCGACTGCTGCACTATCCAATTGAGCCTCTGGCATTTGAAAATCCATGCCCGTCAAGTACTGCGGATGGTAAGAGGTAGGTCTGGGCTTGCCGCGCGGCACAGGGAGCTTCGTTGTTGAGTTCTTGCCAATAGGGGGCGGCATAGTTGCCGGAACGGATCCATTTTGGCTGGGACTCGGCGCAGAGCCTGAATGACTCGCACTACGCGCCAAGCCAGGGCTAGCAGGGATGGCCAGATTCGCCACTTGAGAGGAGATGGAGGCGTTTCTGCCATGTCCACTTTCATGGGTAGGCTTGTCAACGACAATGGAGATGCTAGACGGCACATTTGGTGTGTGCAGCCCCGGTAGCTTCGTACCAATCCGGTCATGTTTTGCAAAGCCTGCAGAGACGAGGTGATTATCGGTTGGCAAAGATGCATTTCGTTGCGGTGACCGGTCTGAGGCCGATCTCAGCATTTCCTGTGATTCCGGTTTGAATGGCTCGGCTTTTTCCGTAGGAACGCAAGCAAGTAAAAGACGCGCGTGCGGTTGTAACCAATTGTGGGCAACGACATCGCGCAAAGAAGCCCGTTTGCTTGGGTCTGGCACCATGATGCGTCTGAGCAAGTCTCGCGAGAGTGGAGAAACATACTCCGGAAAAGTGAGCGGAGTGCTGACGATGTATTTGTAAAGGAGATTGATATTGTCGCCTTCAGGATTTGCTGGATCGTCGTCAAAGGGCAGGTAGCCAGCCAGCATAGCGTAGAGGATGACGCCACAACTCCAAACATCCACCTTGCGACCGCAGTACTGGCCTTCACTGACGACCAGCTCAGGGGCTGCATAACACGGACTGCCACAGCTTGTCTTCATCAAATCACCGCGTATCTGACCTTTGCTCGCTGCGTACTTGTTTGCTTGTTCCGTAAAGTTCTCTGATGCCTGTCTTGGATCAAACGTGTTGGCAAAGCCAAAATCCGTTACGACAATGTTGCGGTTCCGGTCGAGCAATAGGTTCTCCAACTTGAGATCTCTATGCACAATCCCGCGCGCATGTAAGTAGAGTACTGCTGAAACAAGTTGCGCAAAAAGTCGGCAGGCTGAGGCGTCTTTAAGGTAGCGATGCGCCAGAATGTATTCGAATAGCTCGCCACCTGATATTAGTATCATTGCCTGATAATGAAACACACATACCAGATGCGTATTCAAGCACTATGCCAATGTACTTGTCCGTTTCCACGACTTCATAGCACTTGACGATATTGGGATGGCTGACGGCTTTGAGCACATGAATCTCGCGCTCGACCTTATTTAGCTTACTTCTCGATGTGCCAACAAAGTCCCGGCGAATGAGCTTCACGGCTACTTGGAATGCCTGTGAATCGGCCCTGCGCTTTGCGAGCCACCCTAGTTTGACTTTGCCGAATTCGCCTGGGAATGAATGAGCAGAGGCGACTTGACTGGATGTGACATACCTTCGCCCAGGGTTTGACCCAGAACATACTGGCCAAAGCGCGGCTCTTGACACTTGCCTGAGAGGCTGTCTAGGGGTTGTAAAGAAACAGAGCGCGTAGGAATGACGGTGGTCATGGTCTCGGAAGCTGACATCAGAATCGCATAGACAGACCAAGTAGTCTTAGCTAGAGCGCCTGATGAGAGATCAGCTCCTGAGGCGGCAGGCGACCGGATTCAGAGAATGACAGGAGGTAGCGACAGACAGGAGCAGGGGTGTGATGTGTGGTGGTTGCCGTGTTGATTTGCGGTTGCTCCTGTTTTGTTTTCCGTCTCCACAAATTCGCGAACTGCGCGACATGACGCAGCGACCGTACAGTGCGTATACCATATGCTGACTGCGGACTGCTGCTAGATGCCTGCACTGGCTGAACTTGCTCTACTTGTAGATACCTACTCAGATCCAACACAAGCTGACGGGCTCATCGCCTGGGCCAATGCTGAGGGCAAAGCCTTGCTGAAAAGCTACAGAGACAATCCGGATGCAAATAATGCTAGCTTGAGCCACGACTTGTGCTTTAACCTCAAGGCTACTGAACAAGTCACTCTAGATGTGACGCTACCTCAAGGCTATCCTGAAAGAAGACCACTCATACGGTTCGTAGGCATGACCTCAAGGGAGCAACATGAGGAGCTCAATGCAATCAGCAAGACCACCACAGAGATGAGCCAGGCCGATGATCTACCACTCTTTGCCATCTATCAGACCGTACTCGAGCACATTGGCTCATGGCAGCAAGCCTCTAGTGGGTCTGAAGAAAGATTACAAGCAGATGCCACTTCAATCCACACCCCATCCTTCAGGCGACGCATCCTCTTCTGGAGTCATCATCTCATTGCGGACAGCAAACGCAAAGACCTCCAGACAATGTCCAGCTCGAGTCTCATCATCATTGCCAAGATCGGATGGCCTGGATACATCGCCGCTGAAGGAGATGCTGATCTTGTGCAAGATTTCATAAAAGAAGTCAAGACTTGGCGTTGGCAAGCCATCACACTGCGATTTGACAAAATGGAAGAGACCAGCAAACCTGCTTTGCTCAACATGCTCAAAACATACACAGAGGTTGGCTCGCTTGCTGGATTGTCGCAACTCCTTGCAAAAGAACCAGGTTGGTTCGAGGCTGGCAGGCATTGACTTGAAGATGTGCTTTGCTAATTCTGTTGTACATAAGATACAGTCTTGTCATAATCTATAAAGAAATCGCCATGCTGTGGGATCGTTATTCGATGTTCTGATCGATGTGGGAGAAGAGGCTCTGAAAGAGGGACTCGATCTCGGGACTGGTGCGGAAAGGAAGCGACCAAAAATTGTATTTAGAATTCTTCAGGAGCTCGGTGAAGGTAATCAAGAGTCCCCAAGGGTGCGGTCTGTTGCAAATGAGACGCTCCAACAAGACCCGTGTAATTTGCTCCTTAATGAGAAGATCTTGGTCGCCACTGCTGCTTGAAAAGAGAAGCAGCAAAACGCAGCTGAAGAAATAGGTGTGGCTGTTGGGGTATCTGAGCTGGTTGGTAATGGCACTCAGAATCTGGTAACGACCCAGCGCGTCAGAGAGTGAAAAGAGCTCGTTGAGCAGCGCCACCCAGGGCGACTGCAAGTCAAATGCCGGTGGAGCATCTGCATTAGTAATGGCCTGTACAGCGCAGTGCAATACGAGCGTGTTGAGCAAAACAGGCTCCAAACCCTCAGATTTGGCATTGCGCGAAAGGGCCTTGATGACCTTCGGAACAGTGCCCAGGTTACCTGAATAGATGTAATTGTTGATGGAGTTCATCACTTTGCCTTGCACCAAAATTTGTTCGAGATCCATCGAAATTTCGGGCGACATCGCCGTCTCTGGCAGACGATCCACCTTGAGTCCAGGCAGGAAGGGATCTGGCAAGCGCATCTTGCGCGGGAACGAACTCAAAATGAGGTTACGCAGCTGGATGCAGCGCGCCGGAATGTGATTGCAAAAAACTTGGTGATTATTGGTCAGGAAGCTTGGGAAGTCATTCAACAAGACAAGCAAGAGCCGTAGTAAAGCATGGTAGATGACTCGAACACTGACACTCATCTCGACGCTTTCGAGAGATGGCCCAACGAAACGCAATAGCGCCGTCATGAGTTCTGCATACTTGAGCCAGCCACTTGACTCGGTCTGGCCCAACAATTGTGGCAGGAAGAAGCGGTGAGAGATGAGTGCAATCCAGGCAAAGGCATACTTGGGGAAGTTGCTTGGCTGCAAAACGAGCAGTGCATCGGCCAAAATGTGAAGAAAGCGTGGATACAGCGATTCGAAAACTTCAGAGTGCTTGTGCAGTTCGCTGAATAAGCTTGAGTAGAATCTGAACATGGGCCGTTGGTCCAATGCTGCTTTGTCGAGATGCTGATGGGCGAAGATGACTGTGGCTAGGTCGACGACGCGACCGAAGTTGCTGATACACATTTCCTGGAATCTGCCACCGACCTGGTATTTCATCATGAGCACAATGAGCTTCGCGAGTGCGTCAAGAGGGATGTAGTGAGCAGTCGACTGAGCCCCAGGACTTGATGCATGATGTGCAGCTGCCGCCAGACTGTACTCGATTGCGTGCCGAAAGAATGCCGTGCAGGAATCGTCGCTTGACAGCATCCCAGCCTTTTGCAATTGAAGCAAAAATGCTAATTGATTGGCATCGTTTGTGGCGGGGTGATTGACCAGATGTACCCATTCGCTAAAGAGCATCTCGAGCTGAGCCTTGAACGAATCGTCACCCATTTCTCCAAGCATGACTGGTGTTGACAACATGGACACAAGCTCTTTCACACCCGCGGGCGTATCTTCGTGCATTGCAAGTGTCTGGAGTGCCACGAGACTTGCAGTAAAATCAGCTCGCAAAGCACTTGGAGCACTCGAGCCGGAAAGTGACTTGATGAAGTCGACAGCAAATTCAATAGCAGGCAGCTGGCGATGCTCAATCTGTTTTGCGAGCTGGACATCAAACTCGGCCGGCGAGATAATGTGCGATCGCATCAAGGCTTGAATTACTCTTGCATTGTACTTGCGTGGGTCGTCTGAGTGCACAAGCCACACCGATACATCTCTCAGTGTCTTGCTTGACAGGTTGACAAAGCTGGACAAAAGGAACGTCAAGCTCTCCGCTACTAGATCATCGTAAATGCCCTTGAACAGCAACTGACACACTTTCTGCGAGCAAGCCATGGTCCGCTCATCTCGTAAGGGCGCACTGATGGCGGCCACCTGGTAAGGGATCTGCTGCAGAAGCTTGCGCAGTGGTGCGTCGGAGGGCAATTCTGCCAACATTGTAACATCAGCCTCGCGCGATAATGCCTCGACCTCAACAACGGATCCTAGGATTTGATCAAAGGCAACGACGGGTGCATCGCCGCGGAAGGCTAAAACTTCATCTTGGACTGGCTGTCGCAGACTTTCCTTTGAGTAGTAGGCGGCCGCTTGCTGTGCAGTGCGAGGAATCCTCGAGAAGTCATCATATGTGGCAAGCTGTTCTGAAGTAAGGCCTTCCTCTTTGAGACGCAACGGATCAGGTAGTGGATACTGGTGGCGAGGGGCGTGTAAATCGACAAAAGGCTGCCCAGAACGCTGCTCCTTGTGCTTCTGGCGCGCATGGAAACCAGCTGCTAGACCCTCGTCGATCTCGGTAGATGCACGCTCCATTGCGGCCTTCTCGACAATCATACAAGCGGCATCGAGGTGGTCACTAACGAGCTGCGACACAAAATCCTCGAGCTGACCACCAGCGGCATCCAAGCCAGCCTGGCCAAGCAGAGTTCTGACATTTGTCACGAGCGCTCCACGAAGCGGCTCCTTGCAAGTGACAAGCGCAAGGCTTCCAGCAAGGTTCTGATTCATTGTGTGTGCTGCGCGGCGCAACTTGCCAATATCCTCCTCCATGGCGAAATCCTTGGAAATGAGTTGCGAGGTCGAAATACTTGCAATGGCAACAGAACGCTCAACAACAGGGCCAATAAAGTCTCTGACTGCGCGTTCGACTGCCAGCAAGATGAGACGACGTGAATTGGCAATGCCAAGCATCTGCTGAATGATGGGATGTACAATGATCGGCAAATCGCCGACCACCGCACTGACATACGCTGCGTTTTGCTCGTATGCAATGTTTGCATTGGCACGCGAGTCGGCTGCTTTGCTGTCGTCTTCCTTCAGGCTTTCGTGATCCTCTGGCACGTTCGGCCGATTGGTCAATAGATTGCTTGGCATGACATCCGACATGGAAACATCGAGCTTTTTGCAAAGCACCTCGACCTCAAACTTGAGATTCAGCTTCATATCGGCGTTCTCATAGAGCTCGACGAGCAACGATAGGATGCCCATGGTCCATGGATTGGGAGGCTTGAAAACCTTGGATGCTGGTGTCTGCTCAAGAATGCGGCAGACGAATGGCAAGACCACAATGAGCCGACCACTGTCAAAGCCTTCCAGCAAGAGATCTTTGAGCGAAATGAGCTTATGTTTGAGCGGTCTGTTGCGAGCAAGCGTCAAGCCACCGAGCCAAGCACCGAGGTTCTTAAGATTGGAACGCTCGACTGTGGAGGTGACTGTGTTTTCTGAGTTGAGCAGAAGGGAAATGCTCTCAACAGTCTGCGACAAGATGTGTTCAGTCAGACGCTCATTGGCGATGCCTTCCAGGAAGTGGATGTACAGCGAGTGGTAATTGGGTTCGATAGCAGCACGCTGAGATACAAGGTGCTCGGCGAACCACGCAAAATACTTTTCGTGCATTGCCGCACTGACCTCGGCAAGCTTTTCCGACAAATTGGTGAGCGACATGTTATTGATATTGAAGAGAATCTTGTCAGAGACATCTTCAGGCGGATCGCTGTAGAAGGCTGGATCTTGCTGCAGTGTATCAGCGCGTAACGAGCGAAAGACTGCGCGTGGAGCACGCGCATTGGCGGCTTGCGGTCCTGGCGCTTCAGTATGCGGTGCGATACGAGCACTACTTTCTGCGGAGCGTTGGCTGTTGCGGATTTGGGCCAACAAGCCGGGCTCATGCTCATTGAGACTTGGAATGGCCAAGATCTGTTGGCAATATTGCGGCCACTCCGGTACACGATCCTTGAAATGCGTCAATGCCTGCACGCCGAAACGGAACATGTTGCTGTCCGCATCATAGGCAACTGCATCGAGAATATACCGCAACGCAATGCCGAGCGGAATGTATGAGAGTAGCTGATTTTCAATGAGACAACCGAATAAGACAGCAGTGATACTGAGAGCGCTTGCAGGGTAGTCTGCGAAGAAGCGGTACTCGTCAAAAAGACTGTGTAACATGCACGCGAAGACGTCTTGATCACGCGCCTCTGGCGATTGCTTCAAGCTTTGCAACATCTCAACAAAGTGGGCAATACTCATCTCGCCTTCGTAAAGGCGCCCGTAGTAGAACTCAACCTCTTTCTCCACATCTTTGGAAAAATTGTTGGAATCTGTGGGGTCGCGATTGACATTGGTGCTGTTCATCAGGCGCGGGTACACTTGCAAGCAGGAACTTTGTACCTGCTTGAGGTAGTCGCCGTTTTCCGATGACATAGCGCTGTTCATGAGAGCTTTTAGGAACACCGCAACCGTTTCGACTTTGAGAGAGACTGTCACTGGAAGCGCGCTGCCCTCTGATTGCTGCAGCATGTTTTCTGCTTCAGCTTTGGTTGATAGGAATCGCAAGCATGAAGCGATTAAAGCGTCCTGGCCAGCCGATAGCTGGTGGTCCAACCATTTGTCTATGTCCAGCAAATCGCGTCGAGATGCAAGCGACGCCAAGTCAAGACTAAAGGAGTATGGCTGCAGATTCAACAGCTGGTCGAGGAGACGCAAGTCGTGAGCAATATCGAGAATCCGGGTGATCGCAAGCGGGTCCTTTCCATGGTACTCAATCAGCTTGGTACACATGAATTCTGGCTCCACCTGCCAGAGACGGTAGAAAACGACTTGATGGTTGCTTTGGCCATTAAAGAAGAGATCAAAACCAGTCTCGCAGTATTGCTCCTGGCGTGGGCTCCGTGGTTGAGGTAACTGTACGCTCCCGAGGAAAATTAGTTCTGGCGTTGACTTGCTGGCGGCATCAATCAGCTCCTTTGCATCGTCGAGCGATTCATTTGCAGCGAGACGGTAACACGTCTGCAACAACTGCAAGGAATTCCAGGACGACATTTCAAGTTGCGTTGCCATATTTTTTAGGCTTGCAGGCGCCGACACAAAGTCATTGGCCGAGAGGACCGTCGGACCATTGTAATCTGTCATGTTGAATAGCTCAAGCGGGCTTTGCGTGAGTTGCTTCAAGAGAGCTGCTTGTGCGGTCGCGTGTCGCCACTCTCCCCAGAGTAGGTCAACAGGCATGTCGCGGTGGCCTTGACTAATAGCACCACGCAGTGTAGTGATAATTAAAGCAAAGTCACTCATGGTAGAAATGGTCATGTCTGGACGATCGAGTCCTCGAATGACTCGAGACCAGTCGAGCTGTGGCAAGTGCAACTGTATGACTCGGCCGAGAATTTCGCCGTTCCACGCTTCCGATGGGGTTGGTGACTCGATGAGGGTAACGAGCACACTGGCAAATTGGCTCTCTGCATCATGTGTTTGCTGCGTCACGTCTCGCCGGACGAGAATCTGCTCAGTCGAGGTGATGGTGGATGTCGCGGCGCCTCGCGTTTCTTCAAACAGCTGTGCAAGCGATTTACTCTGGTCCTCTGCAGCTCGCAACTGATTATAGTCCTCAAAGAATTCCTGCACGGGCTGAGGCAGCTCTTCCTGATATCGCTGAAAGAGCGTGTATTCAATGACAAACTTTTGGAGCAGAGACAGTGTCGACGAGCAGCCTTGATTGAGGAGCAAATGTCGAGCCAAAACTGCAATTTCGCTGGGTGCCATGCTCTCTGACTGGCTCTTGATACCAACGTGGCGTAGGAGGAGCTGATATTTCGCGGCAAAGGCATCGCTGCTCTCTCGATGGAGGCTAGCGCTTTTTGTGAAATTCATCAAGCAGACCGCGAGCAAGCAGAGCTGGACATCGGTCAAATCAAAGATGCGGATGAGATGCTGAAGTGTCAAATCGTGATCTGCTCCGTCGAGCGTACAGAGCGCCTTTGCAAAGACTTCTGTGGTAGATGTGTTTAACAGTGCATGCTGTACTTCCCGCAGAAACAGGGTCGCGAGCGGTGTATTCGGCAAACTCGCCGTGGGACTCAGCAAAATACGTGCATGCGTGCTTGTGAGCTGCTTGAGCATATAGTTGTAGTCGTCTGCTCGAGCACTGCCTAGCATCTGGCCTTGGTCAGCTGTGTACGGTGAAGCGGCACAGGTGTCTTACGTTTCTGAATAGTCTCTGTGCGCCTTCATCGGTGTTGTACTGCCGAATGAGTCGGTCTGTGTCTTCCTTGAGTGTGCCCATGAGAAGAAAGGGCTGTATAGTTTCGTGGCCCTGGCCCGGGTGTTGTCGTGTACCCTTGTTTATGCGGATGTCTGCTTGATGCCGCGTCGTGGTCTTGCCTGATGTTGCTGGTGGTGCTGCTGCTTCGTCCTGCTCGATCGTCTGTGCACGTGTTGGCCAGGCACAAAATTGTAGCTGGACAAGAAGTAGATCTAGTTATGGGTCTATATGGTCTGGACAGTGCTGGAACAGTGCCTACACATCACAGAGGAGCACACTCCCGCTTGAGCCAGTCTCTCGTTTGCTCCTGCACTTCAGGCCCCAGGCAACTCAGTACCTGCGCGTGGTACTCGTCAACCCAAGCACGCTCTTGCACAGACAGCAGCGAGGCATCAATCAGATTCCTGCACAGCGGGGCAAAGGAAAGAGTGTCAAAGCCAAGGTACTCCCGATCGCCAAAGTTGTGCGCCGTCTTCTTGGTCTCGCAGGCAATGATATTCTCAACTAGTCGTTAGCACACACTTGAACATAGAAACACTTACTCCTGATGCCAAAGGCACCGTCCTTGTAGTAACCAGGCTCGTTAGAAATCACATTGCCAGGTGAGAAAGCCACATCATTGAATGTAATCCGGGTGCCAATACCAAGCGGCGCTTCGTGGACATTCAGATAGGATCCCACACCGTGGGAGGTCCCATGGAAGTAGTCGAGTCCATCTGCCCAGAGGTACTGCCTAGCCAATGTATCTAGCGTATAACCTGTCGTTCCTCGTGGAAACACGGCTGTTGCAATGGCAATGTGCCCTTTGAGGACCAATGTAAAGGCACGCCGTTCAAATGCCGTAGGTGTGCCATAATGCCAGGTGCGTGTAATGTCAGTTGTCCCGTCTTTGTACTGTGCACCAGAATCACAAAGGTAAATCTTGGTCCAGTCAATGACTGAGCAAGAGCCCTTTTCTGGCTTGTAGTGGATGACAGCGCCGTTTGCACCGGTACTCGAAATGGCTATTGTTAGCTTGGCAAAAACAGTACGCACTTACTTGGGAAGGATAGGCCGACGAAATGATCCCTTTCACGTCTCTTGTTCTCGAGAATGGAGGCTGCATCCACTTCGTCAATCGAGGTATTTGACTGCGCCATGACTTCGAGCTCTTGTAAATACTCAGCCAAAGCAGCACCGTCTCGAACATGACACTGCCGCATACCCTGCAGTTCAGTTTTGTTTTTGATGGACTTCGCATCTGCTACAGGCGAGCGAATGGTATCGACATGATTCCCAATAGCCGTTGCTAGTGCCCATGATCCGCGTGCACTGATAAGCACCTTGCCATCCAGCTTGCCAAGCGCGCCGCAAGCAGCCAGAATCTCGGCGTACGGCTTGATGACCGTCTCTTGAGGCAGAGCTTGGCGCACAGTGTCGGTTGTTTGCTCTGCCCGTAGAAAGAGTGACGAGTCGTGCATTGTGACGATGGCATACGAGAAGAACACTGGGTTGAAGGGCACATCCGATCCTCGAAGATTGAACAGCCAAGCTACTTCATCAACAGATGAAAAGACAAAGGCGAGTGCGCCTGCCTTCTTTAAAGTTGACCTCAACGCTGTAAGCTTGTCAGATACACTTGCGCCGGCAAGAGCTGTCGGGTGAATGGTGACTGGATTAGCGAGCGGCGAGTCGCGGCCGTCCCAAACCTCATCCACCAGGTTTCCTTCGAAGCCCACCAAATCTGCACTCTTTGCCGTGAGCGCACTTTTGAGCTGAAGTGCCTCTTTGTATGGAATGACAGAAGCATCGATACCGACACGCACATTTGGGCCAGCGTTCTTGATGAGGAAGTCTTGCCATGTCGGCACCTCTG
>QXDU01000284.1:0-32500 GCA_003717275.1 Protomyces pachydermus | reverse complement strand
CTTGAGACGCCTGATCGAGTTGCAACAACATGAACGCACCCTTCATCTGCTCTGCCATGTCTGCACGAAGCTTGGCAAACTCATCGCGTGTCAGCTGCAAGCTCCGGTTGATGGCTCCAGGCATGGAAACTGTGTCGGGATCAACCTCATCCAGGTCATCATCATCCTCTGCGCTGTCAATATCATCGCGCTTGCCATTCTGCTTCTTGGCCTTCTTCTCTTCCTCTTTCCTCTGCTTCTCTGCTTTCTTCTCTTCCGCTTTCCACTGCTTCTCTGCCTTCTTGGCAGCGTCCTTTTGCTTCTTTGCATCAGCCTTTGCCTGCTTCTCTGCTGCCTTTGCCGCCGCTTTGGCCTTCTTTGCTTCCTCGTTGGCTTTTTTGTTTGCAGCAACAATAGCGCGACGCCTGGCAACCTCATCCGTATCATCCGACTCACCAGCACTAAGCCCCTGATAACGAAAATGATCCGACAAATAGCGTAAAGGACACTGGTCGAGAGGAGGAAACTTGTAGCCGTTTTCCATAAACATTTCAGCAACACTGCTCAAGATTGCTACAGTTTCCAGGAAACCCCTTTGCAAATAGCAATTGGCGCCGGTGGCTGCATCGCCTGGCTTGGGGTTATACGCACACGTTTGCGAATCCGTCATGACACCACCCCAACAACCAGTCCTCTTCAAATCGATAAGATTTGCCCGACCAGTAGGTGACCGTACACACCAGCAAGATAAATCCAATTCATCCTTGTCTGTAGAATTCCAAGCACATCGGACCCCATCACGAACGCAAGTGACGCATAATTTGTACCGACCATGCTGATCCACGGGTGCTGCACAGAGTTGGCGTTGCCAGAGGACGTCGCCTGGACTTGGCAAGAGGCCTGCTTTGAAGAGTTCCTTGATGTGGTCATTGCCGCGTGTGACGAGGCTCACTGCACCAGGTGCAGGCGTGATGGCGATTGCAAGAGCGCAAGTCACCAATGTGAGTGTCTGAAGAAGCATGGAAATGCGCATGATTGTAAGGGATTGTGTTGCAGGAGGAAGATGGATGCGATGGGCTTATATGGCTTCTAGATGACTCATAAACACTACCGCGCATGCTCAAAGCACTCTGCTCGTCCTGGTAATTCTGACCATCTGAAAAAGTGCATGGCTCAGAGATGCCTCGTAAGAAGTCTGCGGCGATATTACAGAGGCTCTTTTAGTGATGATCCAGTTGTATAGCCAGAAATGTTTCGAGTATTGTCCTCCGGCGATATTACTTTGGAAACTGACGCTGAATGACTCGCCTTCTCTTCGGCATCCTTAGAGCCAACTCATACCGTTTTGGAGGTGTGAGTCATAATAGCAAAGCCAGCGAAGAAGCTCTGAGTGCACGGCGCATTTTCAGTCATCGCTCGCAGCAAATTTGGATGCCCTTCGGACACGAGGACCATAGATGAACAATGCAATCGGTACAGCCGTGAGCGCAAGTGCCAGAAACCCCAATAATGAAGAGGCCCATTGATTCCCCAAGTTGGCGTACATTTGCCTACCAAAAAGTGGAAAGGCCGATGCAAAGACATTCCGTAGGAAGCTCTGCCCAGCCAACGCAGAACTCGTCCATTGCCCATAACAATCCGACATGTATGAAAAGACTGCGCTGTAGATGGTGAAGATGCCGAATGTGCCCAATAGAATACCGACTGCCGAGCCAGACCAGTGCGCATGCGAGCCATAGGCAGACCAGCCAAAAATGAACATGCCAAAGGAGAGGAGGAGACTGCCAATGATGCTCATATAGAGACGCGCTTCAGGACGACCAACACCATTATGTTTCCTTGCAGAGCGTAAATATAGGCGATCTTGGACGGGCGACAAGGCAATGCCAAGCAAGGCACCAATAATCATGGCGATAAACGGTAAAGAGGCTTTGCCACCTTGCCAGTCAAATGCTTCCCGGTAGACAATAGGTACAGCGACAAGAAAGAGATAGAGAAGACCCCATGCAAAAGAAGCCTGATGTTAGCAACGTCTCAGGTCAAGACGACATACCCAAATACTGAACAACGCCACGGTCGGCTCGCAAAACAGTAAAAAGAAAGGGCGAGTGAGCGAATAACGGATCAAGACAAGCAAAGATTCTCTTGCAGCGTCCGCAGCACACACATACCGGTCATCGCCTGTTTCCTTGCGTAGACGCTTTGCTCTGCGAGAGAGAAGCACGCTGCCACGCGATTCTCTGAGGGCGAGAACCATGAACACTGCAGAAGCGCCATTGATGATCAGCTCAACCCAAAAGATCCATCTCCAACCGAGCGAGCGGTTTGCAACAACATACGCAGCATACATACTGCCAGCTGCGGTGCCAAATAGAGTCGCAGATGTGAAGAAGGCCATCGGCATACCGCGCTCGTTCGCCTTGTACATATCGGCAAGAGTGCCGCCCACCATAGCACTACCAGTAGATGCCCCAACGCCTGCAATGAATCGACAAATGAGTACTCCTGCAAACGTCGGCGTCAGCGCATTCGGTAGCTGAACGATGCAAAAGACGGCATAACTGCCCATATATACGGGCCAACGTCCATATACCTCGCTGAGTGGTGCCAATGCCATGGGAGCCAAGCCAAAAGCCAGTGTGAATAAGGACACACCGAGTAGTGAGAGAGTTGGGGACACGCCAAATTCGCGCGCAATATCATCTGCGCCCCAAGCATAACAGACTGCGCCAATGGCGCTATGAAAGGTCAAAAAGACGCCAACAAAGGCCACCATTGCCTTCTTCCATTTGGGCCAATTGTATGGGTTTTCTGGGTCACCTTCTGCCCATTCGACGTAAATGAGGTTGAGCGATTCGGCTTTACTGTGTGACGGTTGCGCTGTGCTTTGCAGCGTGCTTGCGCTCGATGGTCTCGCGGCGTCCTGTAGCGGAGGAGCGTGTTGTAATTTGCGAAGCTCGTGTTCTTGTTGCGTTGGAGAGCCTGTACGCTCAATCATCTCGAGATCAGCGAGGGTCTCATTGCCGACCGTCAAAGGCGCGCTCTTCTCGAGCTCATCGCGGCTCATGGCTAGATGTATCTGTCTGGTGGACTCTGAGAAGGCCCGTGATGTATTATCCTAGCATTCGTCCTAGCTAAACATGAAGATACTGGTACAAGATGCGCATCTGCTATGTATTGTAGTTCGCGATAGTGAGATCTGGATGTGGAGCCTGATAAAAGTCGGCAAGTTCCTCGGGGCGGCCGACTGCACAAATGCGACGTACATGGAATCTGCACAGAACAAACATTGACCTCGCAAGTCTCGCAAGTCTCGAATGGCCTATAGACAGCAACGGCCCATCGGCTGATCTAGGTATTTGCTCAATCTCTGCAGGCGCAAGAACATTGCCCGCACCCTTGGCGCTGATCTGCTGCTCTATAGCATCCAAGTCGGTTAGACAATGAACATCCGATTCTCTATCATGAATGTACGTGACTTCTAGACATCGAGCCGGTCTAGGGCAATTCAAGGGGTATCGCAGTAGCTTCTTCAATACGAGTCAATGCGAGATATTTCGGCAAACAATAATATAATACTAGCTATTGGGCCACCAGTACCACGTTCTGCTTTCACTGGGCCCAGTCGCATGCGATGGAGCTATATGGTCAGGGGCCAAATTTTCAGCTGATCAATCATACAAGCGTAGGGATCAAAGGCTGTCGGGATACTTCTGCTACGAGCCTGTGTATTGGCAAGAGTCACGTGTCTCAGGGGTGACAAGTATAAGAAGATGAGGATGAAGGATACCGAGTCATCATACCACGACCAGAACACCTATCCTTAAAGTTTCCGTGACTATCACGACTCCCTCACGTTTTCATCGACACGAAGACCGTCCATTATGAAAAGATTCATCTTTCTAGCTTTCACTTTGAGGCTTTTATGGACACTTGTCATTGGTGCCGACACAGTTGCAGCTGGTCCTCCGGTACTCGACTCCTCAATTGTCAAAAGGAGCTTCAGTGTCAAAAATGCTTATAAAAATGCATTCATGCAGCATTGTACTATGTCGTGGCTCGTAGTCAAGGATCCTGCGCCAACGGACCCGAAAGCTTGTCCCTACACTCGAATCAAACGGGAGGCAGGCTCCAATTTCCTCCCTCAAGAACTTTATCCCAATGCACCAAGGGTCCTTCACTTGAACGACATCGAAGGTCACGGCGGCTACAAGATATGCTATCTTGTCCCAAAGACTGAACATTGTCCCAGTGGAGGCGCCTGGGGACAGGACTGGTTCAAAGTTGAATATAATGGAGCAAGCTATGCTGTTGCTTGCAGCAGGGACAGAACTCACATTCCCCATCGATCGCCAAACACGGCCAAGGTGCAGGTGGCGTGGCGTAACTATCATCAGATTTGGTTTAAGCAACCACCAGTGTGTCGAAGGGTCCTGATTCTTTTCAAGTGATAAGCGGATGTCAAGTTGTCTCTAGCTGTCGTGCGAGGCTATCGCGTCCATGCTTTCGGGCGTTGAACGCCTTATCCTCCCCTGCAGCTGCACATTGCTCATGCGACCCTTACAAGCTGTGCGTCGTTGTCGTTATCGTTATCGTTATGGTCTTTCGAACTTCTTTCATACCCCGATGTAATAGCAGCAGGCTACTGCTACAGCAGCAGTCTTCCTGGTCTGGCGGAGTGAACGATGAATTTGGAAAGATCTTGGCTACTTGAGACATCAACTTTCATCATACTAAATTCTCATCCTTTTCGTCTGAGTCCAGCTACGACACCTTGTAAGTCTGGATCAGATGTACGTACATGCTTCCAAATGGTCCAAAACCCATCGTGCACATGCTTCAACTCCACACGAATGGCCATGTGCATATTTGCATGCATGCGGGCTACAAGACCAATTTACTGACCTGCTGCAAGTGGTGCACCTCTACAAGCTTTGAAATTGCCAGTTTTGGCATCCTCCGAAGTTATGGTCTTTGAATGGCTAAAGATATAGCATCGCCAGCTACGGGAAGCAGTCTAGACGATCATGGCGGTCATTGATAGATAAATGCCTTTCTTCACGTTCTTCAGGCCTTTACAATTGATGACCTGCAGCTGAGTAACGTTGCAAACCTGGAGCTCAGATAGACTTAAAACTACCACGAATTTGTATCGAGATGGTCAGCAGCAGCTACGAGGGTCAAAATTTTCAGGGGCATTTCAAAATGTTGAAGGCGCGCTACAATCTCGACCTGGCAAATGTGGATCATATGCATTGTGTGTTGCGACTTCAACAGAACAAACCCTAGGGTTCTCTCCCTTCATCACTTTTGCCTGCGCGTAGCGGTAGCTACTTGGCAGCACATCAAGTACCATGTCTGGCCCCTCGCCGCTCTTCTGTTGCCATTCAGAGCACATCTCGATACGCAGCCGTGCATTAGCCCGTAAGCGAGCCTGATCATCATTAATTGATTGTTCATTTTGTCAGCTACGAGACTCCTCATACTGAAAGGACACCTTGCTTCTACTACGGCTCCCACGCACCCATGGCCACTCTAATCGGCTGGAATGCTGAATCGCTCAACAAAGCATACACAAAGCGAGAGCCCTTGTCCAGCCTTATGCTTTACTGTGCACGTGATAATCACTAGCTTGAGAACAGGACGGAGATTACCCAGAAAAATGCCGTAGTGTTTTGGTAAAGGGCTGCAAGAGGATTAGAACTAGTCCTAGTTGGATCCCCAGAAAAAGTCAAACCATAACAGACGGAACGTTGCCATTGAACACTATTGCTCATGGCCCCTATCAGCTTTGCCATGAAAATGAAGTCGACGAAGAATGCCTGCATGGCCATCCTCATTCTTCGAAGACTGGTTCCAGATCCAGCACGAAAGCCATGAGTGCAAAAGATATGGTGCTATGATCCCGACTCTTGCACGACGACAAAGTCCCAAAAAGAGGGATATCGCATGCTCTAGGAATGTGGTTTATAAACAAAGCAACTCGATTGCCTGGAAAGTTTCATTTCACGCGAAGAGGTCAAAGTCACAAGAATCATGCGTTACAATGCATTTCCTATAAGCTAGGCTTCGCGTGAGTCGGGCCGCAGCTTGTACTGAATCACCGAAACATCGTTTCCAGGACTAGTGCGGGATTGAGCTTAAGTTGTTCATAAAACGTTCCTGCATATCGAATGATGTGCCCTTGATTTGGTATCGCAAGTCATTGCAACACAACTGAATATTAATGTGTGTACATGCACAGCTGCAGTCAAATGAGCTTGGCCAAGGTCAAGAGTGCCCTGTTCTATATGGCCTTGGTCAAGTTTCACGGCTACTACTGGGTCAGTGACACGATCATGGCCTGATAGGGCAAGGCGTACCGCTGAAGACAAAAGGCTTGGGCTTAGCGCGGGGTTATGGCAACAGATGTCACGGACTGACTGATCAAAGTTCTATTCTGGTTTCAGATGTCTCACCACCTGAAACCCCTGATTACATCTCGCGGCTATTCTTCTGTGCACAACCACAGCGACCGATCTAGACCTTCTCGTCTAGCTCATGGTCAACTCGTTCAGCATCTTCAACAGTTGCTTGCTTTCTTCTGGCTCTAGTCTCTTATTCTCGCCTGACCTATCTGAGACATCTCTTTGCCTCTTGGCGCGTCTTGCTAGACAACGCCCACAGTCTTTGGGACTTTGGCCCTGTTTCTTGTCTTACTGTCTTATGGGTCTTACCTCTAGTCGATGAAGATAAAAGGACAGCTTTCTGCTGCGTCGTTCTTCATTCACCAACTTTGTAATTTGGTAGGACCATCTCCATCTACCTATTCTGTTGCCTCGTGACTTCGACGTGGACTGGCCCTGCTCTGCCTAGTCACCTCGAGCTCCTAAGCCAGTCGTTACAACAGAGACTTCGAACACAGGATAGTATTGAGTATGAACTAATGTTGCTGACATTGCTACAAAGGTCCGAAAGAGGCTCTTTCATACTTTGCCAGTCTCGACTCTCGAGCGATGTACAGACGAGCAAGTAGTGGGCGATGGCAAGGACCCTGAAGACACATCGACAACTGATGCTGGGGCTGTGCTGAAAAACATTGTCACATTGCTGCTTGCGAGCGTGATATGCTTGTGCGAGAAACACATCGACAACTGACGCTGGGGCTGTGCTGAAAACATTGTCACATTGCTGCTTGCGAGCGTGATATGTTTGTGCGAGAACCATAAGGTGACATCGACGCTTACGTCACGCTATAGCGTGGACCATGAGGCGAGGTGCGTGTAAAGCCGGCGTAGGCCGCATCAGGAAGGGAAATACGCCGGGCTATGTGATAGTGCTGAGAGCTTGGGTGAACCATCGTGATGGAGAAGGTCCAGACTGCAGGGGTACTCGGACCTCAGGAGAGGTAGCGATAGCCGAGTAGCCGCAAACTTTGATCATGCGCGTGTCTGCAGTGGCAGTGCAGCCGCAAAATCTGGTTACCCCTGAAAGTATTTGCTGCAGCAGAGGAGTATTTGAACACGTCAAGTCCAGGACCTCTCTTACGGTCAACGAACAACTTCTCTCGCAGACCAGAGTCTTCCCTCTTGGTCTATCCGTCACTATGCTGAGTATTCGAGCAGCGGCTGTGGCTTTGTTGAGCGTGAAGCTCCCATTACTGCTTTCGCTTGTAGCAAATGTCAGCGGCTGGAGCATCGGCCGCCCTTTCAATTTTGACAATAAACATTACGATTGTGTCGCCTGGTGGCTCGAGCTGGACCCATCGGTACCAACGGGGTCCACAACTTGCCCATTCAAGCTAAAGAACTCGAAGGATGAGGGTTACATACCGCAAGAAGTCGGCAATTGGGTTGGAGAAACGGGCGGCAAGGTTAGCGACATCAAATACGATTCCAAGACGAAGGATACGATCTGCTACCGAGTCATTCGAAACAAGGCCAACTGTCCACATGGTGAGCAGAATGGCTGGGGGATAGCGGGTGAAGATTGGTATCAACTGGGTTATAAACGGGACGCTACTAAAGATTTGTACAACTGTGGCGTAGCCTGCACTACAAATGGACAGCAATCATCTTACTTTATTGACTCAAAGGATACAGATCCGAAGGGTCGATATGCGTTCATTAAGGAGACACACAAAAGTGTGACAAAGGCGTGTAGGGTGGCCTGGGTGAAATAGTGGACTTTGTCGATCGCGGTGATAGTTTACGAACAGCTTAAAACCTCGTCTCTCTTGACTTCAACAAAACTTTAGCAGTCCTTGATAACGGATTCTCCAACGTATATCAATGCCATGAAAGATCTTGGTCTGCACTAAGGCACAACCTACATTGTGCTGCTGAGTATGTTCGTGTTTCAAAGGATAAGGCATAAAATTCATCCTGTTCAAAACTCAAGATACGTGATGTGCCTGCGGCAACACAACCTCTTTGGCCTGCCGTGCCGCTTCCACGGGATCCTTCAACGCCGCCCACACGCCATCTTCGCCCTTAGTGCCAGGCATGGGCATACTGCCTGCAATCTGCCGACTCGCCTCTTTCTTCTCTGCCATCGTCACACTATCCTTCTTCTCAGGTTGGGCATCAGCTACACCCGGTGGGTGTCCGATAGAACTGCCCATACGCAACAGTGTCTCCAGCGACGCCATTGCATTCTGCACCAGATCTGTATCGAATTCAAACCGACCAGGCTCAAAGATGAGCAAGATGGTGGAACCACCAAATTTGAAGTAGCCAAGCTCGTCTGTTCTTGAGACGGGTCCAGGTTTTGCAGTGATGACTGTACTGCCTACCATCATGGCGCCAATACAAACAATCATGACACGACCAAATTCCTTAGTATCGACTGGTACCAAGACGCGTACATTCTCGCCGTAGACGTCCAAATTGGATCGAATGGCCATAGGATTGACCGTGTAGTATTGTCCCTCGATGGTCTTTGGTATGCCAAGCGTACCGTCGACAGGAATGTGGAAGCGATGGTAGTCTTGTGGAGCAAGCCTAAAGATGCCGAAAGAGCCATTCTCAAATCGAGCGACGTCTTCCGGATATGCATCACCAAAGAGTCTTGCGATGGAGAATTGTTGACCCTTGACCCAGATTTCAGTGGCCGAGGTCAGCAAATTGAAGACGACAGAGCGACAGTCTGCAGGCGATACAGCGATACGCGGATCATTCGGTGCGGTACAAGGTCGTGCATCTGGTTTCAGCTTGCGGTAAAAGAACTCGTTGAAGCTTTTGAACGAGTCAACAGGGTCCAGCACCTCATCCATGTTGAGTCGATGGAATGCAATGAAGGGTTTGATATCCTTGGCAGAGCTCGGACTGTCGTACTTGATGCCCTGCTTGATGCTCATTGTTTTGAGCATGCGTCGAATGCGGTTACTCTCCATACGACTGCTCTTCATGCCTTTGTAGAGCAAGCGAATACCGAGACGTACATACACAGACATACGCTCTTCCTGTACCTGACCGGTAATGCGGTCTTGAACCAGAATATTGGCTGAATTAGCACCAAGTTTATACCCGCCGTAACTGACTTTGGAAATGATTTTTGTGTACCATTTTCTCTGTGCTTGGGAGGGTGTAATGAAGTCGCCCATGACGAGGTGATCGACTTTGCGCCAATCTTGACTAGCACAGGTAGCAAGATGGGTGACGATATCGACTGCACTCTTGCGATCTATATTGGCGCGTTGACAAAGCGGACATTGGGTAAGAGAAATGAGGTATTCATCTTGTCCATCCACCTCTGCGAGCGTGTCTTCCGAGGGAGGCTTATCGCTCGTCTTGATGCTTGGCGGTCGTGATGATGATTTACTGAGTGCAGGCGATTCAGGCCGTGTGGTGTCTCGTGATGATTGGCGTTTAGGTAAGGGCATCGAAGTGCGACTGACAAAGGATGAAGACGAGGAATGTGTCTTGTTGGCAATACTGTCGCCTTTTGCAGTGATGTGGTTGAGGATGTCCTCGAGGCAGATGACGCACTGGTCAACAGTCAGCGTCTGCCCGTCAATAGCGTTAGCGTCATTGTCGATACTGCGCACGGGTGAGAAACGATCAAAGAAGGACTGCACGGTGCTATCTTTGAGTGTTGCGCCCAACGAATCAAGCATTGTGGTCAATTCAATCTTGGAGATGCTGTTGGACTCATCCGAATCGAAATGCTTGAGCATGACGCGCCAAAATTGCTGTCGCAAAGCAGGGTATGGCATGAACTTTGCCTTGACTTGAAGTGTTGGCTTATGCCTGTCTTGCCAAAAGTCCTTGCGAGCAAGCGTCAGCGGCAGATCGAAAGGTGCCATATTGTCAACTGCTTCTTCATCCTCCTCCTCATCTTGAGACGCCTGCTTTTGCTTTGGACGTCGCAGGCCAAGCAGACGGCGTTTCTCTGGTGCATCAGAAACGCTGACTGCAGCAGTTTTAGGTAGTCTGTAAAGTCCAGTGACTGCATCCTTGTGAGGACCAATCTCCATCAGCTCTTGCACATTCATCACTGCTTCGCCAACGAGGTCGTTGCCACTAAACTTGTCTCGATCGACAATGGTAAACTTGAGGTTGTATCCCGCTTCGTGTTTGTGCACCTGAAAGAGGAGTTTGTCGCCAAACACTGGATTCAATGAGTGTCGTACAACGCGCGTCCGAAACGTCTTTTTGCTGAAGCTGGTGATGACGAAAGGATCCATGTCAAAGCCTGTTTTGGTGAGGTTGCGCTCTTTTGGTAGATCCTTGGCAGATTCAATTTCAAGGAAGACAACACCAAGCACGTCGCCATCTGCTGAGGTTTTGAAATGGAATGGCTTTTTGCTTTTCGCGCGCCGTAATCGGCGTTTCTTGCGACGAGAAGTCTTGGTGGCCTTGACATTGGGCTGTGTCAAGTCTAGCTCAGAGGCATTGTCGAGATCTGAATCAAGGACCTCGAGTTGTGAGACATCAGAAGCCAAACTCGCCACATCATCGAAGCCTTCATCGACTCCTTCGTCCGCAGAAAGGAATGGCTCATCTGACGAATCTTCAGCCATGCGCATACCCACTGGTTCGTCCGGTGGTGCGTTGGCAATCGCAGCACCCACTTGTCCCTCGATTTCTCGGGTCAATGCGAGCCATAGCGCGCGAAGCTCTTCAGCTGTGGCTTCTGGATTGCTTGGATCTTCCAGCCAGAATGCTACTTCGACTGATCCAGAAACAGTTTTGGAACGCCTACCATGACGAAACGAATTCAATGGATACCATCGCGCATGTGTTTCTAATTTCGCAACAGACATGGACTCAAAGTGGTGCTTCAAATTGACTGAGAACTCGCCGAGGTAGTCTTTGCGTGTGAAACGATCTCTATCCCAGCAAGTTGCCTCGATTAGATAGGCGCGTGCATTATGGCTGATGCTGAGATCGGCTTCTTCGTTCCAAATTGGATCCAAATTTGAGCTGATGACTTTTGTCGTGTATTTCGCATTATTGAGACGCTAGCAGGTGTTAGAAGATTGCATATACAAACAGAGCGAGAGACTCACAAGGACGAGGTAAGGGTCGCTCTTGCCTGATCTATCTTTGGCAGTGAGGTCTTTGGCTCGTATGATGTTGGCCTTGACCACGAGTGCAGGCTGTTGTGGCTCTTTTCCCTGGGAGGAGAAGCCTCTGCCTATATTCTTGAGCTTTGTAAGGACCATCGCCCGTACTAGGCCCGGTGAGCAGGAGCTGGAGCCGGAGATGGTGCGGTCACTGCTCGTCGCGTTCTGTTGCCAAGTGACAGGAGGGAGGAGCTCACTTGGAAGGCGGGGGAACAGGTCAAGAGGACCAGGACTACATCTAGCTTGCTTGCATCTTGGATAGATCTCTAGGAAATGGTACAGGACATCCCCCAGATCGGCTATGGCATCGGGACTGCATGGTTCAAGAAGGAAGAGGGCGACATCGACAGGGCCCTCGTCGACGCAGTCAAGACCGCCATCGATGTTGGTTACCGTCACTTTGACAATGCCGAAGTCTACAGAAACGAGCGGGACTTTGGCGTTGCTTGGACAGAGCATGGCATCAATCGAGAAGACCTCTGGATCACGACCAAAGTGCATATGGGCGTGGCAGACGCTGTCGGTGCACTCAAGGCAACCCTCGAGAAGCTGCAGACGTCGTTTGTGGATCTCTATCTGATCCACATGCCGTACTTTGACGACAAGGGTGAAGGCAAGATTGAGGATGTTTGGCAGGCAATGGAGCAGTGCGTCAACTTCAAGCTAGCCAAGCACATTGGTGTGTCCAACTTCAGGGTCAAGGACATTCAACGTGTCCTCAAAGTCGCCACAAAGCCCATCTTTGCCAACCAGGTCGAGTGTCACCCGTATCATGCCACGCCTGGACTGCATGATCTGATGAAGCAGCATGGCATCCGCGGTGAATCGTACGGGCCACTTGTGCCCATGCTGCATGCCAAGGATGGACCCCTGTCGCCGTTGATTTCTGAATTGGCCAAGAAGTACAGCAGATCAGAAGGCCTCATCTGTAAGTACCTTTATTGGAGTATAATCATGCTAACAAGAGTACTGCGATGGAATATCCAGAAGGGCAACATCATCATCACCACATCCTCCAAGGCGGACCGCATGAAGGAGCAATTGACGGTTGCTGACTTTGAGCTGGATGCTGCCGATGTGGCCAGGATCGACGAGCTCGGCAGCCAGCACAGCTTCACCAAGTTCTTTGACAATCCCAATGAGTAGATGAGATAGATAGCTACCTGATCTCTTATGTGACTGCCTTTATCGCGTCGCGACCACGACAAAGAAGAAGCGACTCGACCTGCAAGAAGAGAGGACAGCGAGAGGCCTACAGGGCATGGGCTCTCTCTTCATCAAGCGCTTTGCAGAGGCCCTTAAGACGCGACAGCTAAGTCCAGCATTACTTACTCGCGCGAGAGATGCTCTTGCTGGCCAATCTGCAGAAGACGAAGAGCTGTGTCTGCATCTGCGCGCATATGAGCCGCTACTTGATCAATGCCTAGCGTGTCTTGAGAGCGAGCTGGATATTGAAGCGACAATCCTACTAGATATCCTCTTCTTTGCCTTGTACAGCCAAGTTCCGACCACGTCAGCGTTTGTGGCGCGGTTCATCAAGTTGATGCACTCGACGACGTACCTCTCTACAGCGCACTATCGACATGCAAAGCCATCGTATATTGCGCAATGCACCTCTCAAGCACTACTCATTTTTCTCGAAATCATTGCGTCTGCGCGGAACGTCAAGCTGGACGCATCGACCCTCGACTCGCGCTTCTTTCTCGCATCACCCAAGCTGCTCGCTGAGATTCACAAGACAGTGCTGGATATGTCCACAAAACGGATAGGTTTGACAATTAGTATGGCTTGGGGCATGTATCTCCACCACTATTTGCAACGCATCGAAGATGGTGAACAGCATGACCCAACCTATCAATCAGCCCTCGACACGCTCTTTGCCAGCGACAGCTCAGACTCCTACCGGTACCTCATTGAGCTGTCAGTCGAAGCGAATGTCTATGAAAATGTCGTTGAGATCTGTGAAGCCCTGCCAACGAGCCGGTATGACGAAAGATATCGTGTCGTCTTGCTCGATTTCTTCCACGCAACAGTGCCGTATATCCAACTATCCAGTGCGAGTGCTTCTCTATTCGGGCTTCTTGTCAAATCGCGTGCGCTTGCTCATATTGCATGGCAAGAAGCATCTACCATGAGCATGCTTGATGCGGCGCGACAGCATTTCCCTTATGACCACAAGCCCCTCCTTCAAATATTAAAGGCGCTCTCAACGAGTGGTAGCAAGACCATTGCTTATTTGGAACGCTTCAATACATTCACACAGACACTGCCAACGGGATTCCAGGGATACACGACTACAGGCGAAGACGGTCCACAAACTGTCATTCAGCTGACTGAACCGCTCGTCTTGTTTGCGCCACGGACACGACATGGGAGAATTTTACTGGAACCAGGGACCCGTGGTCTCCTCATCTCCTCAGGTGCGAAAAACATTGTACTCTGGCAATACGAGTATAGTTGTCTATTCTTCCTGGCACGCATTTTGCACGCTGCAGCGAAGAATAGAACAGTCTTGCAGCACCGTGATCTCATCATGGATGTTCTCGTCGTCTTTTCCCATATTGTTGCGAGTTGTGACGATGCAGAGGCGTTCTTGCAGACCATTGCTGAGGAGACTCAAGAGGATTTAGAACAGACTGTCTATGAGATCTTTGAGCAAGCGCTCATCTCAAAGACTGACACGGCACTCACTACCGAGTGTGCTCATTTCTTTGGTGCCGTGTTTCCAGTCTTACCTGAAAGTGTCTGGGCATTTGTAGGCAAATTGCCATTATTTGGCAAGGATGGTCAATCTGGACTTCTTATGGATATGGTCACTTCTGCTGAACATGTACACGGCGATTATACCATGCTACGAGCCATGCTCAAATTGTTCAATACAAGCATCACCTGTCTCGTTCAGCACGCACTGACAAGTGACAGTCGCCTGCAAGAAGCCAAGCAGCAGTTTCTTCTGGGTGCAGTGAAAATGGCTTCGCATGTCTTCCAGTCGTATCTCAGCTGGCCACACGCTGACGCAACGAGACAGCATGATCTGGGTACTGACATTGCGAAGCTGTTCAGTCGTATCTTGCAGCTAACTCACGGCACACACCTGCGGCTAGCTGGGCGGCTTACAGGGTTTGTTGCGACGCTTGAACCAGCAGCCAGTATGATACTACAGACTTATTGCACCAAAGCTTCGCATGGAGCTCTCGCCAATCTAGAGGAAGCGCTACAGGCGGAAACATCAGAGGACTTCAATTCTGCTGTGCTGAATATGGCTGGCATATTGCTACAAACGGCGCCTGACGAGAAACCCTCAGCGTTACACAAATCTTTATATGCGAGACTGCCACAAATCGCACGGCTACTCTCGACGGGTCGACAAGACGCCATTCTCAGACTCCTCACAGCATTGATTGATCGCGCTTGGCTTGCGCAAACGCCGTCTATCCTTGCCCATCTCGGATCGGAAAAGCAACTTCTTCGCAGTGCGCTATGGGCCATGCTGGAAGATGAGAGTAGAATGACTGAAGCTACTTCACAGCTTTTATGGGGTTTCTTGGTACGCTTGATGCAACCTGAACAAGAAGGTGTTGCATTGTACTTGTTGACGAACGACAAGGACCAGCCAAGAGATCGATCATTGCTGTGTCCTATTCAGAAACACATTGAAACTGTTCGAGAGGAGACTTGGTCGCCGAAATTGACGAGTGGCGTGCTAGCCGTGCTCGCTGCTGCGCAGACCTGGCCAAGTATTGTCTTCAATCAGCTCAAAGGAGAGACGCAATTATGGACGTCCCTTCAGTCTTTACTGAACTTGGCAAACGCAGATGCAAGCAACCAATCTGATGAAGTCGTCACCGTGCGCAATGCCTATCGCTTACAATGTGCTGGCTACATTGCACAGATCCTAGCAGCGCATCTCAATGCCATGGAGTCAGAGAAACGCATTTCAACGACTTTGCAATTACTGGAGCTCATTGATGCGCTCCCTCGATCTGTCTTCATGGTTGATCACTATCGTGCGTCACTGCATGGCAATCTCGGTCGCAACATTTCACAAAAGTATCCAGATTTCAAATTACAAGCCTTATCAAAGGCGACTTGGCGGCGTCAAATATATGGAGAGAGCTTCTTGTATGACTTGTCTCTTGCTGAGCCCATGATCAAGACGAATGCATTCGTGCGAGAGGTGCGCATTGCCAACTTCAACTTGTCGCTGTTGGAGGCACAACTCCAGCGTACGCATGGTCTGCATCTGCTCTTGTCAGCGACCATCGAGCCGCGCATTTTTGAAGATCGGCATTTCAAGCTTGCGTTTGCCGTCTCACGAATGTTGCTCCAGGTGCGTGAGTCTTTTGACATGCCGATGCTACATGGTCTGCAAGTCGAGCGATGCGTCACAGCCGGCCTTATCATTAAAGCACTCGCAGCAAGCAAAATGCAAGGCGACTGGCTTCAATTGCTCAACGAAGCAGCACCGCTTGCAGGTAATCTTGTCCCGTCTGGCACACAGCAACTTGATGCGATGCAGCTGGCGCAAGCAAGACCCATCCTGCAATCCTGTTGCGAGCTCGTCACGCTACTCGCCAGTGCACCTGACCAATCTGCTCAACCTGCGCAGCTGCACCGCGTGCTACATTCCGTTTTCCAGACTTCCGTCGGCGTCTTTGCACCTGCTGTGTTGATGCATCCTGCCTTGGAAGATTTGTCCCTCGTCGCTGCTTTATGCGCTGCCATGGCGATCTTGCTGGAACGATACGAATTGAGCCGTGTACCGTTTGCTCAAGAATTGGTTCGTTCTGAGGTTCTGTCGCGCGCCATCCATGTCTTTGCAGCAACAGATCCAGAGGATGACGTTTCCTTACAATTGGCGTGTGGAACGCTCTGCATTCTTGAACAAATCCTAGAGGTCTGTCCAGCAGCTGCAGAACTCGTCTTGGCGGCAGGTTTGCTACCTGCACTACTCGATGCACGTGTGAGTATGATCATTCGTGCAGGTGATGTTCGGTTTGTCTCACAAGCACGCTTACACCGTCTATGGAGTCATCATATCTTGCCGTTGTCTCTCAGTTTGGTGCGTGAGCTGGGTGTACGGATGCGTTCAGACTTGTCGACGTTGGTGGAAGCGTACTCGCCACAATTGGAAAGTTGTCTTGGATTATGGCAGGAGACACACACGACGCAGCAATTGGATGCAGAGACGTGTGATGAGTTGCTGTTGAGCGTCTTGCTGATTGAGGCATTGAATCGAATGATGGTGACGCCGAATGGTGCGTTTGCAGAGTCCAAGACGAAGTTGGTTGCGCGGCTTGAATACCTCACGAGTCATCCCAAGACGACGGCAGCAATGGTACGGCCGAGTACGGAAGAGGCGCAAGAGCAAGTGGCTGGGCGGGTTAAGGAGATGAAGCAGTTGATTGAGGCGTTATAGACCTGGTTTCGTGATAAATGCTTCGTGATATATGCTTTGCAGAATACTGCTATGACTAGCCCCAATCCATGCGTCTGATTTTCTGTTCACTGCCATCTGCGTTCTTTGCAGCAATGGCACTCGGTACTTTGATACCGCAGCAATCTGCCCAAGTATTGTGGATATGCTCATTGCCTGCCTCATCGACAGTTGCGGGCGGCGTCATGCCCTCTGCAGCTTGTATCAAGCTACCAAATAAAAAGTGCTGCATGATGGGTAGCTTCGCAAGGACTTCTGCCTTGTACATCTTGATCATGCCGAGGTTGATCTTTTCCCACGTCTTGGCAGAGGAGATGTCATCGAGCATGGGTGAATGCCAACGTAGACTCGCAGTCTTGATACTGTTGATGAAGGAAATGCACGCAAAGTACATGTACTCGTCCTTGTACATGCTCAAGAGGTCCGCGTCGTGGATGGACTTTGGGCGAAGGTGTTTATGGTTCCTGAGCTGAGCTGCGCCAAATAGGAATGGTAGGAAGTGGTAGTCATCCAAACCCCATACCCCGTGAGAACCCGCCGGTTCAAGCCAGTACGCTTGCTGGATCTTACGCATAAGCGCCATATATCGCCAAAGGACATGCAAAACAAGAGCTTGACTATCTTGCTCGCCCACGACACCCAATTTCTGAAGACATAACAGGTAGCAGAGGAAATTCATTTCATGGCCCGATCCATAGTCGATACGTGTCCTGTTGCCAAAGGACTCACCGAGGTACCCAGCGACTTCTTCAACAGCCGCTGGCTCGAGCCCTGGTACAGCTGTGTGGAGACGTGGAGCGCATTCTTGTACGGCATCGTAAAAATCGCGAAATGCAGGGTTACCGAATCGAGACTTGTCGTTGTCAACGGGCGGATGCGCTTCAATGAGTTGTTGCAGGCTATCTAGAAGTTCGAGGATGGCTTGAACGGCTGGTGAGAGGGTGCAGGCTGCGGTATTCGGTTCACCAATCACGGCGGCGTTGAGTTGCTCGATAAAGTCATTGAGGGAGGTATATGCTGGTGAGTCTTGGAAGAGCTGCAGGTCCTGATCCGAGAGAATACGGCGCCTGGGGACTTGATACTGCGTCATGGTGGATTGGTTGTCGCGTCCAAAAGGGGCCGCGAGATTTCAAATTAAAACACAAAAGTTGAAGTCTCCCTTGACCAGCTCTGTTAATCTGTTTCTGCTGCTTCCGCGCTGCTGTCTGACTATGTCGAGGCGTAAATCTGCTCAAGCTGCTATTGCTCTGCTCAAACAAGAATCTACCGCATCAGAGGGCTCGAATCACACAGAACAAGCCTACAGTGCAGCGTCCAGTGGCTCTGAATCAAGCTACGATGAAGCACCACCCAAGACAACTCCATCGAAACGCATCTCTCCCAGAAAGACAACAACACCCATTCGTACGAAAATTGAACAGGGTTTCTCTCCTTCACCGAAACGGTCTCGTGCCGAAGCAGCAGCATTGAAAGCAGCATCACTAGCAGAATTTATACCCCCTGCAGATTGGCAAACGACATATGCACTGATTAAGCAGCAACGTGCAGGTCTAGAAGCACCAGTGGATACACAAGGTTGTGACGGTCATGACCACTTGGACGCACGTACACGACGGCTCCATTGTCTCGTTTCACTAATTTTATCAAGTCAAACGAAAGATACGGTGAACTTCGCAGCCATGACGAAACTCAAGGAGAATTTACCGGGTGGGCTGACGTTGGAGTCGTTGCTGGAGGTGGATGAGCAAGTCCTCAATCAACTCATCTGGGCCGTTGGCTTCCACAACACCAAGGCAAAGAACCTGAAACGCGTTGCTCAAATTTTGCGTGATGATTTTGCTGGTGATATCCCAAAGACTGAGGAAGAGATGATCAAGGCCTTACCTGGTGTTGGCCCAAAGATGGCGCCTTTAGCAATGCGCTCCGCTTGGGGAATTGTCACAGGTATTGGGGTTGATGTGCATGTTCATCGTATTGCAAATCGATTAGGCTGGGCAAATACGGCATCACCGGATAATACAATCGCAGGCGTCACAACGGATGGTGATCCACAGGAGACGCGGATGCAGATGGAAGCCTGGTTACCGAGGGACCTTTGGAGTGAAGTGAATCACATGCTGGTTGGATTTGGCCAGATGGTATGTTTACCACGAGGACGACGGTGCAGCGCGTGTACCTTGAGTGGGACCGGGCGGTGTCCGAGTGAGATTGCTGACCGGCCTGGTAAGAAGCGGAAAGTGGTGGTCAAGACGGAGATCAAAGGTGAAGTCAAGACTGAAGTCAAGACAGAGGCTGGTGATGTTCTGCAAAGAGAAGAGGTCAAGGAGGAGGTCGAAGTGGAAGACTTGGCGATACTCGTCTCGCCCTATTTTACATAGTGTACATGTACATGGCATTGCTGATTGAGTCGTGTCTAGCGTTCAAGGTAATTCTTTGTTTCTGCCGACTCGTACTCCTCAATCTGCCTCACCAAGACCTCCTTTGCATCGTCAAACTCTTCAAGCGTATCAGAAAACATGGGGAACTTGCGATACGCGTCCAAGAAGGCACCACGTTTGCGTAGCTGATTGTATTGATCCAAGGTTGTTTTGAAGACACTTGCCATGTGGGTATGATTGGACAGCATGAGACCACTGACGCGATGTTGCGTCTTGACATATGGTGACTTTTTTGTCAATGCCACCTGAATACTTGCTGGACCCCATGGAATGAACGTCGCCATCTTTGCTTCTCTGATGCGCAACAGTGATTTGTGAACGTCAGCTGGGTCTGCCTCACCTTGTATCACATTGAAGCATGAAATGAAGCATGCCTTTTTCGAAGGTTTCGCCACCGTAATCATGCGTGATTGTGGTTTGAGCAGGCGTCGCATGACATCCAGTACGGTTGTTTTACGCACCAATTTGCCAGCCTCAGTGGATTCATCCATAAAAGGTGTATAGCTCGTTGCGAGGTAGTGTAGTCTTGGGGTTGGTACCAATGAAGCAATCATGCCGACCATGTCGTTATTCATGTATCCCGGGTATCGCAGCGTCTGTGTCGATGCTGCCATGACTGTTGAAACTAGTTGATTGGTTTGTTCAAAGCTTGGCTGCGAGACATGGAGACGGTCAGAAGCAATTTTGGTCAACGCGCTATTGTCCAGGACCACGACACTGTCTGCGTTTTGCGTGAGCCGCTTGAGTGCAAGGATAGAGTTGTAAGGTTGTACCACGACATCCGATTGGCCTGCCTCGTTGGCTGGAAACACGCTGTATGTCTGAATGAGCTTCTTTGGGTATCGATCATTGAGACGCTCCAGCAGAAAGGAACCCAAGCCAGAGCCTGTACCACCAGCAATGGAGTGAAGCAGAGAATAGCCCTCCAACGAGTCACTCCCCTCTGCCTCACGGTCAATCATTTCCATGATCTCTTCAGCGACCGTTTCTCCCTGCGCGTAGCCATTCGCCCAGATATTCCCCGCACCACCGCCATCGCGTGTAGTGAAGATGTTTTCTGCATTGTAGATGCCGCCAAAAGGTCCTTGACGAATTGTATCCAGGACGCGTGGCTCCAAGTCAATCAAAAGCGCGCGCGGGACATAGCGCGTATCGTCTGCCTGGATTATAGTCAATATACGCGACTTTTAAGCTTGAAAGGGGTAGTTTCGCGTACCTGATAGAAGAAGACATCCTTACGATCACCAATCTCGGTTGCAAAGTCTTGTAAGTTGCCGTCCTGGCTGATGCCATGCTCGAGACAGAGTTGTTGCCAGAACTGTGAGCCGATTTGGTTGCCACATTGCCCGGCCTGGATTGTCTGGATGGTCAGTTGAATATGCAGGATATATGAGAACCCCGTACGATGATTTCCCTCATGCTGGAGGGTCTCTCTGGCCTCTTGGTCACTTGCTCTCTTGTCTGCTGCTGCGTCTTTCTTGTTTCTTGTTGTGGGCGAGAGAAACTCAGCAACTCAACCACCACCACATCAACCAAGTCCCTCCATCAGGTATACAGGAGCAGCTACAGGCATAGCAGACATAAGCGCACTGATAGCAGACACAATTACAGCCACTGCGCACATGGCGGACTCAAGGCCAACCACCGCAGAGACCAGCAAATCCTGGGCCGACCAGATGGACGACGACGAGGATGACGGTGTTCTTAAGCTCTCTTCCGGTGTCGCAGCCGCATCCCTGACCAAGAAGAAAGCAGAGGAAAAGGCACCTGCCCCCAATGCCACATCTGATGGCAAAACACCGACGACCAATGGCGGCGTCAATATGGGCATCGAGCACAAAGCAGATCTCATTGAACCCAAACATGATGTCAAGGTCAAACTCGCCGATATCCAAGGTGATCCAGACTCACCGCTCTACTCTGTCAAAACCTTTGAGCAGCTCCCACTTGCTCCAGAGTTGTTGAAGGGTATCTACGCAATGGGATTTCTCAAACCCTCAAAGATCCAAGAGCGAGCTCTGCCGCTCCTCCTTGCAGACCCACCAAAAAACATGATTGGTCAGTCCCAATCTGGCACAGGTAAGACTGCTGCATTCGTCTTGACGATGCTCTCCCGTGTAGATGTGACACAGCACGCCGTACAAGCGATTTGTGTGGCACCGTCACGGGAACTCGCACGTCAAATTATGGATTCTGTTACGGAGATGGGGAAGTATCGTGGTGTCACCACAGCAATGGCACTCAAGGATACATTGCAGCGTGGCGAGCGCATTAACGCCCAAATCGTGGTAGGCACTCCAGGTACGGTGATGGATGTGATCAAGCGTAATGCCCTTTCGACTCGAGATGTGAAAGTTCTGGTACTGGATGAAGCGGACAATATGCTGGATCAAGAAGGATTAGGCTCCCAATCCCTGAAGATCAAGTCGCTTGTTCCGAGCACGGCACAGCGCGTTCTCTTCTCAGCAACATTTCCCGAGGATGTCATGGTCTTTGCCGAACGGTTCGCTCCTGGTGCAAATCAAATCCGCTTGAAGACGGAAGAGCTTTCTGTTGAGGGTATCAAGCAACTCTGGATGGACTGTGCATCCGAGTCGCAAAAGTACCAGGTGCTATCAGACTTGTATGGACTGTTGACGGTGGGTCAATCCATCATTTTCGTTCGCAGGCGTGTTACGGCCGATGAGATTGCTCAGCGAATGACGGCTGATGGCCATCAAGTCATTTCCTTGCATGGTGCAAAAGAAGGCGCAGAGAGAGATGACATTATGAGACAGTTCAGGGAGGGTGAAAAGAAAGTCCTTATCACGACAAATGTCATTGCTCGTGGTATTGATGTTCTACAAGTGAATATGGTGGTGAATTACGATCTACCCACCACACAAGATGGTACACCGGATCCTGAAACCTATCTGCACCGAATTGGTAGGACTGGACGCTTTGGCCGATTGGGATGGAGTATCTGTTTTGTGCATGATGATCGCTCCTTTAATGAGATGAAGTCCATCTCGGATTCTCTCATGACGCCCATCACTCAGTGCAAGACAGACAACCTCGAAGAGTTGGAGAAGTCTCTCAAGAGGCTCACAAACTCTTGATTGCTTCACTGGTGCGGCTCTTTCTTTTCGCTCTGCAGAAACTAGCACATATGACCTTCCACCGTAGCAATACAATCATGATCAATGAATTGCACTTGGCATTTGCAGGTGGCGTTGTCTGTTCGCTTGTGCGTAGCTCGCACCTTTGAAGACAAGAAGTACTAAGATACCCGAAGACACTGCAGAGACGCTCATCCGACAGCCTCAGGTAACGAGGAAGAGATGGCGACTTTAGGCAGAGAGAGACGATACTCATTTTCTAGGTCTATCAATATACTTGGTTTGCCAATCGGGCTTCCCCGGATCGCCCACATCATTGAAACAGAGGTGCGAACGCTTAACGAGTGTGGGAAACCATTTGTACCAATGATTGCGTCCCCTTGATAGGCCTCATAGCACAAAGAATACCAGTCTGACGATGAGGACCATCAGGAGTCGTGAACCAGTCCGAATTGCAGAGTCCTTGGTTGAGAATATCGTCGGGCTTATCGATCAGCCTGCAGTCGGCATCCCTTGCTGAATCAACGACGCAGGGGATTTTTGTAGCGTTGTTGGAGCAAAGCAGCATGAGTGGGCAGGAAGGATCGCGGAGGTAGCCCGGCTTCGTGAAGTCGATGTCGAACCCACTTTCTGCTATCGCCAGCCAGCATGCTTGATCTGCTGCGATGGCTTCACGGACCATATTGACCAGCAAACAGATTAAAGCCACAACCGTTGGCATTGACCATGGCAACTCGGCCTTCCGTTTCAGAAGTGTCTGGAATGACTTTCGTTGTGGAATGAGTGTGTGATGCTTGGTTCGGGATCTGGGAGGGAAAGGGACACAGGTATAGGTACACTACCAAGTGGTTGCTGGGAATAAAACTTGTGATGAATGGGAAGCAAGTGTGGGCCATTCGCTCCCTGTCAATGAAGGGTTCTTGCACGCACAGAGAACATGGCAGATGTTCGTGGTTCAGTGAGCTCATGGGACAAAGCTCAAGAGTGACACTTGACTTCCCAATCAGATGATTCCATGAATCGACGAAGAAAAGGTACAAATTGACATGCCGCTCGTATCCCTGCAATGAGTGTAGAATCGGTCGACGTGAACGTTCACTGAGGCAATACTTCCATGCCTGCTTTGGCACAGGCACTGAGCAAGGTCACCGTCGCACATCTCAGGATGGAGAGTCAAGGAGGCGGCAAATAGAGCAACATTGGCAAGCCATGGCAAGCATTGGATGTACGAATACGCAACGCGTGTCGTTTCGCAGTAAAGCTGAGTGCCAGCAATTCCAATCTTACACCCTGGAGAGAGTAGCTCGTGTATATCTAGCAAGCACCCCGCTGCAGCTGCTGGTCGCCGTCCTGCTTCCTGTGACCGAAAAAGTGAAATTTAAATCTCGAGCAGATGAGCGCAATCTCTACCAGCAGCATCAGTCTGCCAGACGCCTGGGGGTCAATGAAAACAGATCGGCCATGGCTCGGGCCTCTTCTCAGTATCTGTGGTAATGTAATCGTCTCTCTCTCCCTCAATGTACAAAGACTGGCGCATAAGAAGCTGGACACCGCAGCTGGGCTGGGAAGTCAGGATAGTCGGGAACCGGATGACGCGTCAGAGAAGGGATCTTCTTATCTCCGCAGTGGATGGTGGTGGGCCGGTATGATACTCATGGTTATTGGAGAAACGGGCAACTTCTTGGCGTATGCATTTGCACCGTAAGACTTCTTTGTCCAGCTGGATGATTGCTAATGCTAGGGCTTCCATTGTCGCGCCGTATGAGATGACTGTTATTCTGGCTACAAGCTAATACTAGGCTCGGCACAACGGCCCTCATTGCGAATGTGTTTCTTGCACCTCTTTTGCTCAAAGAGCGCTTTCGACGGATTGATCTCTTGGGCGTTGCCATCGCCATTGGTGGTGCCGTTACAGTCGTCTCTTCAGTACCGCCCGACCAGCCTGAGCTCAAGCCAAAGCAGATCTGGAAGGCTATCGGGCAGCTGCCATTCCAAATCTACCTCGTCATCTCAGTTTGCCTCATGCTTGTCCTTGCACGACTCTCCAGGACGCGGGGCGAGCAAAATATCTTGATTGATCTTGGCCTTGTTGCCCTCCTTGGTGGATTCACTGCGCTTTCTACAAAAGGTGTCAGCTCGCTGCTGTCCATCTTGCTGGTTAACGCATTCAAGTATCCCATCTTTTACATCATGGCGGCCGTCTTGATTGCTACAGCCGTACTTCAAGTGACATACCTCAACCGGGCCCTCGCACGCTTCGATTCTACACAAGTGATCCCCACTCAATTCGTCCTCTTTACAATCTCGACAATTCTGGGATCCGCCATCTTGTATCAGGATTTTGCTCGTATGTCTACCAAGACCATCGCTACACTCATCGGTGGCTGTCTGCTCACCTTTCTCGGCGTTTGGCTCATCTCATCTGGTCGAAGCGTACCCAGTAGCCGTGACGCAGAAGCTTCAACACCAGAACCCATGTCTGAACCGGAGCCTACCACAAAAGTACAACAATTGAGACGCACCATCTCTGCATTGATAGAAGCGACGCCGTTGCTGGCAACGAAACGATCATCTTCTTACATGCCTCAACATCACGGTACACCGACTGGTGGCCCTCTTCTTTCTTACTTTATCGCGAAACGCGATGAGGAACGCAGGAAGCAGAGTTTCAGTCAAGCACAACGGCCCAGGCTTCGCCCATCAACGAGTTAATCACAAGTGTATTGTATCTTGACTGTATGAACAAGGGGAAATGGGATTATACATCTTGCTTGTTTTCTTGTTAGAATTGCAACAGCTCGAGCCAGCGAGCATTCTTTAATGTATTCAAATGACTTTCAAAAACTTGCTTTGTTCAAAAAGTTCAATCGCACAAGCCAATCTGTCGGCGTCCAGTCGATGTGACCCACGAGACATGACTCGATGTCTCAAATTCAGCAGCCTCCCAGCTTTCCAGGGCAAACACGGAACGATTTGTGCGCAAGTTGTAGTGCGACTTGGTACTGCGCAAGACACGCGCCGGCCTCACATCACCACTCATCCTTGGTATCTCGTTGAACAAATCACCCGGCTGACGCGAAGCAGTGTTCTGCGAACTTGCTTGACTGGAGGGTGTTTGAATGGTAGATGCAAGGGATGGCGAAGGCGATGCACGTCCACTACTACCACTACCTGACCGGAATGCGTCTCGCGGTGAAGGAAGTGGTTGTTGTTGATCTTCTACAGGGCCACGCCGTTTAAACAGATTCCACATACTGGTTTTGCGACGCGGTTGACGATGTTCGTCTGTTGCGAGGTCTGATAGTGTGGTTACGGACCGAAGGGCATAGGTATGGTGCTGGTTTCTTGAGAGGTCATGTTTGCATGCGGCCGCTCGGTGTGGTTGCCAGTCGTCACGGCCACGCTTAAGACTCTTGCGCTGCAGACAAGGCAGGTGTAGCAGAGAGCTGGTGCACCGAGCCTCTTGATGAGCAGTAGGGTAGATTCGCTGAGATCTTGGAAGTATATGCGGTTGTCGGGCGTAAATGGCGAGCCAAGAGGTCTTTATCTGTAGCGACCTCTGGGAATCAGGCACGGCTGCATGTGTGCGCAGCCATGTGCGTGATCAGCACAAAGCCAGACAGGCAAGATTCAGCTTAAGCTTCTTTGTAAATGGATCTCCAGCCGCGAGTCCAGTGAGAATCTGGCGGTTTGTTTTCATTGACGATTGATGATTGACCCGGGAATCAAGATTCAGAATAGGCGAACATTTGAGGGAAAGCTTAACTTGGAAAAGCGCGGGCTGAAACAAGCCAGGTTGGCCCAGTCAGGACAAGAAGTGGGGTGCAGTTGTTGACCGTCACGCTTGCAAGTTATACACAGCTGTAGTCTCTGAGAGTGATGGCATCTGTAGCAGTGCATAATAGACGCCGTAGCAGATCACAAGCATGTGGGTACAAATGGCATTGACAGAGCAGCTAGACAATGTAACCTTCGCCACCCTGTGCTTTTGCTTCTAGTTCTAGGCTCTGTCGTTTGTCGAGCTAATCAGGCTCACGGAGTTGCCGTTCAGTCCAGGAAGGGGAAGTTGTTGAGTGTGAGAAATTGGGCGTGGAATGCAAAAGCTAAATACCGCGTGCACATGCCTGACAGTTGGACAGAGTACTCAAGTAACTCAACCAGCTCGCCGGTGCCTGTGATTTGTAGCTCATATACAAGCTATAGTCTAAGCACTATGGCGGCTCCCAAGCTAGCAGACGGACACACCGACACTGCTGACCATGGCTCTGAACTTGCCTCTTCTCAGGCAAAGCAGTGGATCAAGGAGACTGTCGATGCTGAATGTGCCCGTATCAAGGAAGCTGGGTCACGAGCTATCCCTCTGCCTCTCAAGAACTGTGGTGTCGTGCTTGAAGAGCTAGATGGCAAGGACACCAGTAAGTCTGGTCGCACAAAGAAGCGCAAGCTCAAAGTTATCAACAGGCTCGAGATTGCCAGCGGTATGGACTTCAATCGCGTCTCGCAAATCATGCTGTCCGAGCCATTGCCCTATCCTTTCAAGGAAGGGTACGAGTACGTGCATGTCTTGGCCTTTACTCAGTCAAGCAATGATATGGCTCTGCTCATCCCATACCTGTACGCGCCGTACTTAGCTTCCACGGGTGATGAAGCCGTGCCGGCAAAGAAGTCAGACAAGGACTCCTTTGTCAATACGCTACAAGACTGGCTCTTTCTCAATGAGAAACATGAACGCAGCTTGCACCACATTGATGCATTTCACTCCATTTCGTGAACTTTTTGGTTGCCAAAAATTACCCACCTTGGACATCAAGAAGGGGGTCTTTGTGCACAACAAGCAAGACACAGCGACACCGTGATGCGGACTGTTATTACCTGCAACGGCCGCAACACTCAGCAATCGACAGTAACGACGCACATTCCACGGTATGGGAAGCTGCGTCTCATCACCGCCAGCGCCGCCGCCAAAAGATGCGCATCGTTCACGAATTGCGCACGTCGCGCTTGATCCGCTACCTGCGCCTATTGCAGGAGAAGCTGAATACAACCGCCAAATTAACAAGGAACTCGCCTTGGCGGAGCGCAAACTCCATCGTGAAGTCAAGATCCTGCTACTGGGTGCTGGGGAATCTGGTAAAACAACAGTGCTGAAACAAATGCGGCTCATTCATGCATCTGGCTTTTCCGTGCAAGAGCGGCAACATTGGCGGACAGTTGTCTTTCAAAATTTGCTCGTGTCCATGCGAACAATGCTAGAAGCAATGGAGTTGCTTGAGGTTGAGCTACGGCAAGAGAACGAAGACTATATTGACTTGTTCTTGCGCGACTATGAAATTGAGCGCAATGAACCTCTCCCGGCAGCATTTTATGGCGCCATGACGCGCATGTGGCAAGATGAAGGTATCCAAGAAGTTGCTCTACGTGGCAACGAATACGCACTACACGACAATGTCTACTATTTCTACAGCCAGCTCGACGCTCTCTTCGCACCAGATTATATACCCAGCGACCAAGATATTCTGCACTGCCGGCTCAAAACAACAGGTATCACGGAGACGTTGTTTGAGTTGCATGAATTATCCTATCGCATGTTTGACGTTGGTGGGCAGCGTTCAGAACGGAAAAAATGGATCCATTGCTTTGAACAAGTAACTGCAGTCTTGTTCCTTGCCTCCCTCAGCGGCTATGATCAGTGTCTTGTGGAGGATCGCAGTGCAAATCAAGTGAGCGAAGCGCTGATGTTGTTTGATGCGATATGCGGCAGTCAGTGGTTCGTCAAGACGAGCATGATTCTGTTTCTCAACAAGATGGATCTCTTCCGTGATAAGCTCGATGGTGATGGTGGCGTGTCGTTTCAAAAGTGGTTCCCAGACTGGAAACCGCAATCGCATGGCAGAGTGGCGGATGAGGGCATGCTATTTTTGCAGCACAAGTTTGCAGATCCCAAAAAACGGACGGAGCGTGTCATTTACAGCCATTTCACCAATGCAACAGATACTACCTTGTTGAGAAGTGTCATGGCGAGTGTCACGGATATTATCTTGCAGAACAATCTTAAGGGAGTCTTGTTGTGAGCGAGATGGTGACTTGCCCGTACAGAGATGAAGACTCTAGAAGCTATTGTGCAATTGTGCAAACCCTTTGCAATGAAGAAGTTCAAGCAGTATGTTTGCCAACATGCCTTTCGAAGGACTTGCTCTTGTCACTTAGTCGTCATTGCGAATCGATGAGTTTGGGCTCACTAGCTTCCTAGCCCGTGTCGCTAAAAAAGGGGTCTACTGGCTTGCTCTTTTCATAACTCCTCAATCCTAGGGACGATCATATCGAACACTGCCTAAGCTTACGTGCTCTTCTCGCCTCGATAGGTGTCATCTGATCAGAAAGCTTACTGTTCAAAAGGCCAAAAAGGTATCGAAGACTGCAGGACTCGAACCTACGCTCACGAATGAAAGTGATTTCTAATCACTCGCCTTAACCGCTCGGCCAAATCTCCGTCGTGCAAGAGTTGTGACAAACAAAATTATATTCGCAGTTGACAATTTTGCTGACTAAGCTAAGAGTCTGAGTCGTTTTGTGGAAGCTCAGGTGAGTAGGCAACCTACAATCTTTGGTTCGCAATGCTCGAGACACTCTTGTACCAGTGAGTACGCCTGAGCTTAGGGAGACGCACGGCAATGGGCCGGGTGCAAGATCATGAGGCCAAGTTTATGAGCGCGAAGATGTGGCAACGACTGCGAACGATGGACAGGCACAGCATGGCATCAGAGTGGTGTATCTATGAATGTTGGACGGTGTCAGACAATACCGGCGAGATCAAAATCATATTGGAATGTCGGTTCATGCAGCAAAGCTTGGTTGGATGAAGTGTCGCTTGACACCCCATCAGACCAGACTGCTACATCACGGTGCGCAGCTTGACGAGGAAGAGAATGGTTGTACCGTAGCGATGTAGACTGACAACTCGCGTTGCCAACCGACGAGGCGCCAGTATGCGAAGCAGAGGCATGCAGACCTCGCATTTCAAGCGCAAAACTCAATGATGACTTGCGCGGCGCCCTCGGAATATCAACTAGCATTCTGCTTCATTCAAGACTGATATCATTAAGGCAATTCGCTCGACACGCTGTGCGCTCAAGATGCGCTGCCCCTGGCGATTTACATGCACTTCAGTCTGGGTCCTACCGTGAGACCGGCCGCAAACGCCTGATCATCGAAGTATGTTCGCTGGATGGTCTCATGATGTAGTTCATAGAGGTCTCGGCTCTCCATTGTGGTCGCTACACGGTGCCGCTGAAGCAATGGCGGTGATGTCTACCTGCTGGTCCTGGTCAGCAGCCAGAGAGCAATCGAGGTACTTGAATGAAGACGTACAGGGCTCGTAGGATTCGCGGCCCTCGTCTGTCCACGTGCATCGTTCTCAAGGTCTCGTCGACGAGCGTCGTCAGCTAGCGCATGCCGCTGGCGGATCGCGTGTGTCCGTCTGGATCGGTTCGGGAGCACGATACATTGAGTGCAGCAGCAAAGCCGGCGACCTGGCTGGTGAGCCATTGCCCATGACCGTGTCAGTACGTCTTGGTTTATTTCGTCTGCGGGGGTCGCGTCGTCGTCGTCGTCGCCATGCCAGATCTTTGAGGTGAGTTGGCATAATATATAGCCAGTTCGTCGCGACGAGCTTCGAGTCCTCATGACAAACGCAGCGTCGCAGCTGCAGCACCAGCACTCCATGTACAAAGTCCGAATCGCTCAAGCTCTGAAATGGAAGCATACAGCAGCACCATCTCCTGTTCTGTAGTCCTCAAGCTTCCTTCAATGACTCTCTGCTCGGTAGTGAAGCTGTCAACTATCGCAACCGCTAGTTCGTGATGTATCTGAGCTACCACGGCTCTCTGTCGTGCAATCCGTCCAGATGACTCTCGCCTTGTACTTGAACCTAGAGGCTTCTGCGCCGATTGCTGATCGGAACATCGCTGTCATCACGGACGCCTGCAAGTGGCAAAGTATGACTCTCGAGACTCAACTCACCCGACACTATCGTAGACTGCCTAGCTACACTCACTCCCGACAGATCGACCATCATTTCTTCAACACAGTCAGTTCAAGCAATGCGCGAGCGTGGCATGCCTCACCATCTGGCTCTCGAGGCATCCGCATTTCAAGCCACAGAGCGCGGGACAATCCTCGCCATTCCCAAGGACACTGATTTATGCCATGCCGAGCTGCATGAAGACCTCTTCCTGGAGGCTCAGCACACCTTTGGGCCTCCTACCCCAGCAGCTTTAACCACGTCGTTCGGTACACTACTTCTGCTCTCGCTTGCCTTGAGTTATACTGACTAATACTGGGCAAGCGCAGCCGACTAATGACGGCCAAAGCTCAGCTGCTCCAGGCTGCAGCAAATGACAGAGACTACCGCATTGCCACTGCCCACGAGCAAAACGACGCGTGAACGCAGGCTCGACAAGCACGACGCAACACACAAAACACTGCGCCAGAAAATGAGCAAGACGACGTCAGTGACGATAGGAACAGCGTCGTGATGAGAATGCACCATCGCTGATGGAAAGCCTAAGCGCCGCTATACGTAGATAGCGGACCTAAGCTTGTACACACGCAGAAGAGGGCAAGGAACGATCAATTCAATGATTATAGCTGAGTATCTCGCCATCTAGAAAGTAAAGCAAGGAAGACAAGGCAGATCGAAGGATGACACCTTCACAATCTGCGATGGAGCTATATGCGAAGGACGGTCTCACGAGTAAGTCACCTGATACGCCTCAAAGTTCCAAGAGCCCGTAGACTTGTCGTACGTCCATTGTGGGATGTAGTTCTCAAGACCATTTTCAATTGGTAGTCGCTTAAAATGATCTCTCGTCGCTTTCGGACCTAGATGCAGGTCCACGCAAATGATCCCAAAATGTCCTTCGACATCTTTAACTGTGACCGTAAAGAAAACAGTTGGACAGTTTTTGAGGGCACTGATAAAATAGCAATACTGCCGCGATGAGTCGTAGGGCTCCGAGTATAGATAAGCAATGTTATCGTTGCCAAAGTAGGTGCGGAGTCCACGCTGGCCCTCAAGGTGCAAGGGGCAAATCTCGTCCGCCAATGTACGGTCGTCGCTTAAGACGAGCCAATAGGCAGATTTTCGGGTAATAACAGCATTGTGAGACTGACAAATCCCATGTTTGTCGTGTTCCTCGAGGCTCCAGTACACTTGACGACCAGTTTCCTCGAAAACATTTGGAGGGAGCATCCACGATTGCGTTAGATATGACTTTGACCCACAAAAGATGCCAAGAGTACCGTTGGCCTCAACAGTCTCTTGAAAGTAACTCTTGGGTCCTTTTTGATGAGGGCAGAGGTCGTTACTCGCGACATAGTAGCAGGCGTTGTAGTCTTTGACAGTTTTGATCTTGCCAGTAACGTCAGTGGTTGCCGGAACTGCGTCTGAAGATCCCGATTTCAGAGCGTATGGACACTGTGCATTAGCTATCGCAGCCGAATAATCCTGCACCCCTTCTGCAAACTCGAGCCAATATGCCACGCAGGGCTTTGCAGAAACGAGTGCAATACCAGTATTGACAAGTCCAGTGAGGATGACCAAGTGCTGGAGAAAGGAGGAGATCTGAGCAAGGACCAAGATTGTGCTGATTGATCGTCCAAACATCGTTGCTGAGATGGTTAGGACAGACTGGACAGTACTCTGAGACGATACCTTCTACGGCAGCCAAGCTGACTGAGTGTGCTTGGAGAAATGCAGATCTAGGTGATCAGTGAGCATTGGCGCCCTCTTAGAGACGAGGGATAAAACTTCAGGGGGAAAGACAGACCACGCGAGGCGAGACTGCATGCGACAGCTCATTTTGTGAACCAGACAAAGGAGTCCTGCAGCCTGCTACTTAATCACTTGAAAGCTACCTGATTGTGTCGCCTGACAGTGCACGCGATTATACACAATTGCGAGAAGCTTGTGTCTGTAGGTCTGGTAAGGGCCTCTGATCTC
>QXDU01000283.1:0-39074 GCA_003717275.1 Protomyces pachydermus | reverse complement strand
AGTTGCAATGAAGGCCGCATGAAGAGAGGGGGGAGGTGGTGTCGGTAGAGTGGTGGAGGAGGAGCGTCAGAATGCTTAGTCATACACAATATACTTTGCTCTATTGCGGAAGCACCAAGGACCCTTTCGTGATTCTGAAAGTGGTAATCGATAGGGCGGAGCTTGCTTGAGGTTCATGCCAAATTTGAGAGGGCTGGGATGTCAAGGAAGGTGGATGGGAGGTAGCGGGGATAAAGAATGCGATACGATGGTCCGAGTTGGTGGTTGGGTTAGGGTTTCAGAGTGGTGTTAAAATCCCCGTTACGGGTTGTTTCAATAAGAACCATACAGAGGTCATTCACTTTGCCTGTCCCGTGCTGCGTCGCTGCACATCTCGCCATGCCAAGTCGCCAAGGTCACCTTACCTAGACGTCCATTGAAGCGGCTCCGTACAATAGCACTGCGAGTGTGCATCGTATCGCTGGAATATATCGTGCCAGTAATATGCTGCCGCCATCGCCGATCAGCATGCCAATTGAATACTGATTCGCTCTGACCCTGTTTCAAGCTCCGCAACTGGCATGTGCCCGCGTCGCTGCGATGGAGGGCCAGGACAGAGCCAAGCTACAGCTTCTTCTGCATTTATATTAGCGATGGCGTAAAAGTCCCACAAAAGATCAGTCTTGCCTGCATGAGTTGTAGCATATTCTGATGTTGTCCCTGTTGAGTGCGACAGACAGTCCTCATGCCGCATTTGACGGAAGGTCAGCTGGCGGTCATGGTCTTCACATGATCAGCGTATTCTCAACAAACCTTGACGCATTCTCAGTCGAACTAATTTGTGGCAGCCAGCTGATGTTTTGCTGCATCACAACAAGGCATATGCAGCATGAGTCTCGTCTGTTCAATCCGATCAAGGCACCATCAAGCCTATAACACTACTGAGGCAGGCAAGATGACACTTCGCGGTGACCGGACAGGTTGATATTTTGTATTCGGAGGCGAGTGTGAGGCGGGACAACTGAATACACGAAACAAGCAATGAGGCCGTAGGATATGATCATATGTATCAACAATAAACACCACAAAGGGAAGAGCGGCTAAACAAGCGCTTCTGACGAAGTAAACTCGACGGTCAAGCTAAGCGTGACTACATAGATGGCTCTCGGAGATATTGACTCTAAATGTATGGTGATGTAGCAGTGAGTCATGAACATGAGAAAACATTATCCAAATGAAGCCCCAGGAAAGGCTAGACGACACTTTCGTTGGCTGCCTTGCTGGCAGTTGCTGCCCACAAGAATATGTGGCTCGATGTTGTGAAGCTCTTTTGCTTTCAGCAGATGGGTGGCAATGGTAATCTTAACGTGGAACGTCTTCGGCGTATTCGTCCAGCGTATCAGCTCTGAAACATAGCTCAGCCAACAAGTGTCCATCGGAATCAACAGATAAATGGATGGTGTGATGTTCGTCCACCTGGCGCACCGTGGTGCCGCGCATTGCACGCAATTCTTCCAAAATGTTGGGACCAGTAGCGCAAAGAGCGAAGCGACACAACTTGAAGTACTTTGGTGAACCATATTTGTAACGAACGTCTCTGACAGTCACCTCCACAATTAAGTGAAGACCACACATGAAGGTTGTATTGAGGTCAAGCTGTTCTTGAGAGGTGAAATGAATGCTCTGGAAAGTAAAGCCCATGTTCCTGCGTGACGCAATGCGGCCACATTGCCAGACAGATGGAACCACGGACCTGACAAGATTCATTTTTTCTTCACTATCGAAGCCCGGGCGTCCAAAATACCCATACCAGCGCTCGAGCTCTCCAGTTGTCTTGACCATGGCTTGTGGCATATAGTATATGCGTACGTGTGCAAGCTGATAGAAAGACATGAGTCGCTGTACTGCACTTGGAGAAGTATGGCGCGCCTCAACTTCAGGAATTGAGACTGCCAGATCATGCTCTGAGACCTCTTGAAATGCCAACTTGACTTTGACGGACATCCACTGACCGAGTGTACTCTTTTGCAAGCGACGAGATTGACGCAAAACAAGCGGAATCATCATGGACTCTCCCTTCTTTGGATTGATCCACATGCGACAAGATGCGCTGATATTCGACGAGGTAGATGGCAAGAATGCGCGCGGGAAGGAGAAATTGTTGTCTTCTTGCGCAGTTTGAAGTGTTGCGACAGTGATGCGCTCACACGGTATCCTTGGCAGCTGCCCGGAAAGGTGTTTGGTCGTTGAGAACTCTTCATTAGCATACGGCGGCGGCGGAACTTGTTGGTGCATCGTCGATTTTAGCTGCGTTGGAGGCTTTTGCGGTTGGAAGCTTGTAAGAAGGGCAGGTGTGCGGAATCTTATACAACTAGATCCAGAGATTGCTCAGTTATGTCGTGTTGACGAGGAATGACGCGGGCAAGACACACTGCAGGCTCTGTCACTTTGTGTACAATGCGACACGAACATCGCGACTCTCGGTCATCCCAGGTCACTCCAGGACGCGCCCCAGGCCTCCGGCTCGAGGAGGTCGCATGGCCGAGGTCGCATGGCCGAGGTCGCATGGCCGAGGTCGCTCATTTTCCAGCAGCGCATGACACGATATGGGAGCAAATAGCCTTCTGTGAGTCACAGCTTGCTGGCACTGCACCAGCAGGCAGCATACAAGTCAAATCCGACGCCGTTGTGGTTCAGCAAGATGCAGCAACCTCATTGTATATCATCACGCTCGGACCAGTTGTTCTGAAAGCTTTTGAGAGTCGCAACATTACCTCCTGCCTCATTAGTCTGAAAGCTCTGTACGACCCGGAGGAAGCAGCCGTTGCTGGTGGCAGCTTTGAGCGGTGCAACGAAGGACCATTTTCTACGACTATTACAAATGGCACAACAGCCACGATCAAGGGGACTGCTGCGATTACACCCAGCGTAGAAGCTTCTTTCAACGCCGCGAGCTCTTGCACTGCGCTATATAGCAGCGGCAGCCAGATCCATGAGGAGCACGAACGGTGCAAGATGACTCTACTCTATCCGACGACAGACGCTACGATGAATAGAACCAGGACCATTCCAAAACAGTGGATTCTCTTCACCAACTACAATCAAACAAACCCTGTGTTCTTCGAAGTTGTCATCAGCTTCGCCAGCGAGCCTAAGCACGTTTTTGGGCGATTCTCTCCCCAGTCTTTGTCGCTGGCTTTCAAGGTGTCGCTGCCAGGCAGTAATCACCTGCTTCCAACATCCTACCTGCGGCAACTCGCCAACAAAAACCAGATCCCCTCAACTTTGCCCTTAATTTTGGTCTTGCAGGACGAGGCGATTGCGGAAAAGCGCTCAGAGCTGATCCAGGGAGTGCTATTGACCATGCGTCTGAGGACGTCGAGCAAGAGGCAAGGACAAAAGCACTACAAGCAGGTCCGCCTGCCTCAAGTCCGGCAACGGCGCTGTGGCGACGCCTTCGTCGGTGCTTTGCAAACAGTGTGTTGTGCCTGTGGCAGCTTGAGCTCGGAGGAAGGTGCTGAGGATGCGCAACTCTTTCAAGTGAGGAGAGATCCTGCATGCTGGGTTGCTGCAATTGAGGATGCTAGGTCGGCCGAGACACCGCAAGGCTGGACCGAGTATGCCTGGTCTCTGCTCGGCCTTTTGTAGGAATAACAACACTTGTACTTTTACAGCGCATCGAGTGCTTCTTTGTGAATCGGCTAGCATAAGACGCACCAGGACTGCTGAACGAGTGCTCAAGAAGGACTTTTTGGACAGTAGTGTCAAGCGAGTGGTGCACACAGGCGGTCGCGCAGTCGCATAGGCTCAGACATGGCTTGTTATGGTCCTCTACTAGGCTCAATGGCACTGTTGTAAAAGTATAGGAAGCAGCAAGTATACATGAGTGCGCGATCAATAGCTATCCTCGGAGCACGATGCGAGCATCCTTCCCAAGCGGAGTCTCTCGCAGTCACCGCAGCTGCAGCAGGGGCCAATTTTCAGGAGAAGCACAACGAATTCTCACTTTGCCAGCAGCAGCCAGTCAACCACGCACTCTCAGCCTTGCTACGCATCGCTCTCCTCGCGACGACAAGCGGCCATCATGCTGCTCTCCCACTCAGTTCCGTTTGCGCACCAATACAAAAGCATGACCATTTCATCATAGGGCTAAAGCTAATTGAGCAGTCGTGCAGCAATGCCTTGACGCCTTTGATGAGCGCGCCCCTGCTAGCGAGCTTGAATACCAATCTCAGCATCGCATGAAGCCAGTTTACAATCACCAAAGTAGCAAAAGTATGGCTCTACCTAAAATGGACTCGTGGCCGGCTTCCTGCGCAACAACAGAAGCTCTAAACATGCATCACAGCTCGGCCATCTGGGACTCACGCGTACAGGCACCGGCCTTTGATCCTGGACCCTTGAAAATGCAGGACCATGGACGAGCCCGAACAGCAGGCGTCTCGGCAGAAATAGCAAGCGACAAACATCAGCACAACCAAACGGGCCAAGTGCCTGCTCGCAATAGGGCCGCAACAGTTGCAAGCGACAGTCTTTCCTCGATGTCGACAGTGGCACTCTCGCGACGATCGCGACTCGCTCCGTTGCAGGCGCTCAATGGAGACGTGGTCGATCTGGACCAAGACGCCATTGTCCCTCGTCTCAGTCGATTGGACATGCGCGACAACCACACCTCTCATCCATCACCCATTGCGCGACCAGAAGGAAGCAAGAGTAGCTCTGACAAGGCTGCTGGTGGTGGTGGTGCCAATGAAAGCCGAGATAACAACAAAGTTTGACATAGCTCACGAGACATCAACACACATGTTTGCGTCTGCGAGGTCAAAATCGTGTGTGCAGCAACGATGCATAGGGTGAGACTTATTCCAGTTCTACTTCTCGCCTTTGAGTATCCTTCACAAGAGAAGCCAAGCAAAGACAGACTTGCAGCATGCGAGTCGCTAAGTGTGGCACCTCGTGTGATCCTGTCGCCATGCACTCGCATTGCCATAAACATTGCCAGCTTGAGCCTTGACGCTTGACTTGCAACTTCAGTCTTCACGTTTGCCCCTTCGATTTGAGCGACCGCTGCGATGTACACCTTGATTCGTCGCTTGCGTTGCCGCACATTCATTCCTGCTGTCCTGCTGCGACACAATGCAAACATAATGCAAGGCGTCTTTCACTCGCAATGATTGTAGAAAATCGATTTGTATTACCCAGTGCGCATTGGGTAGACATGACTGCAATGAGCAGCCCAGCCTTCGAGATGAGCTTTGTTGCGGGCCAGACACGAGTTCCACAGCAAGCATACCCTTTGCATTGGATTAGGCTTCTGTTTATTGTAGTAGCCATCACTGAGGCTAATTCGGACGCAGGTTGGGGAGGTGGTGGTGAAGCAATGGCTATTAAACTTGTGCCAGCAAGTCAACCAGGGACCTACATAGCCATAGCACGGTTGCCACCTCAACTCATAGCATAGCCGAATCATAGAACGTTCCCGTATATAAGCATCAAGCACATAGTGATGAAGGAAGCCATGCCAACAGGCACGACACAGAATACGGCAATCTCGATCAAGTTGAGCGCTCTGCCGTCGCTTTGTGTTGCGGCGAGATTTGAAGTCAGCCAGTCTTGCACAATATAAGCTGCAGTAAGAACGAGTGAGAGCAGAATCCACACCGGCAAGTCTGAGGAAGGCCTGCCGCTTGGTAGAGTCAAGGCTGTAGTCGAGACTGGTCATTAGCGATGGAGATTTGCAAGCATGCCGCATACTGTAGTAGTTAAAGGCATTGAGAGATAGAAGCCGTATGATGGTCGCTCGCGGACCATAATGAAAGAGCCAGCGCAAAAGGAGGCCGTCGGTAAAGGTGAAGGAGAGGTAGCAAGCAACAGATGCCCAGAGCATGGTTGCCGCAGTGCGCCAGGGAGGCACCTGCTGATGAGCGACGCCATGGCTGAGTATACCAAGCTGCAGAAGCTGAAGCGCCAGGTACTGCAGGCTGGCAAGGGTGCTTAGGAAGCGCGCAGCATAGAGCGGGATAGCATAGATGAGCGAAATGCCCAGGTTCTTGCAAAGCTGGCCGATGTTGTTGCCGAGCAGGCTCATTCGGCGGACCTGCGTGTATTCATGTGCTTGCTGTCCTCCTAGACGTCTCTCTTCCTTCCTCCGTACCGCCTGATCCCTGGTGGTCGCGAGTTGTTGTAGCGATGATGTCGTTGATGCTCTGCGACGAAGAGTCTCTGCACCAGCTGCTGGTCCTCACCACACCCTTCCATACGCTCGCATCATTACAGCTCATCTATTCCTGCCTTTTGACAAGGCGCCTATTGCATCCGAGGCCATGTCCTACGGTCTAGGCCCAGAGCTGGACCTCAGCGACTTCAACATCGTCTTGACCATCCTCGGCAGCTTCATCATCTGCCTTGGTCTCATATCTTTCGTTGTCAAGGAGCGCCTCTACATCAGCGACTCTCTCATCGCACTGCTCATCGGTGTAGCCCTTGGCCCGCTTGCTGCAGACTTTATACGACCAGAGAGCTATGGGTCTGTGGACGAGATAACACTCAACCTGACGCGCCTCGTCATTGGCGTGCAGCTTGTTCTTGCAGGCATACAGCTGCCGAGTCTCTACTGTATCCACAAATGGAAGTCGCTTGCGATGCTCGTTCTGCCCATCATGGCACTCAAGTGGATCATTGCAGCGCTCGTCATCTGGCTCGTCTTTCCCATGTCCTACCTTGAAGCGCTCGTGGTGGGCGCTTGCATCACCCCAACGTACGTTTCTCCTGCAAGAGACTTGCTAATCCTAGTGATCCTGTGCTTGCAAATGCCATTGTCAAGGGCCGATATGCCGAAAAGTATGTCGCGGAACACATCAGAGACATCATCAGTGCGGAAGCAGGGCTCAACGACGGCCTGGGCTACCCATTCCTCTTTCTTGCCGTATATCTACTGAAGGAGCCTTCCAGAGCTGCTGTTGTCGCAGACTGGTTTGTTCACATCTGGTTCTACGAGATTATGCTTTCGATCGCATATGGCATCACGGTGGGCCTCATTGCTCGATACATGCTGAAATACGCTCTTGAGCGCAAATGGGTAGACAATGAGGCCTTCTTTAGTTTCTTTGTTGCGCTTTCGCTCTTCGTTATTGGCACCTGTGGTATGCTCGGTACGGACGACCTGTTGGCCGCCTTTGCTGCCGGCAATGCCTTTTCTCTCCACGATTTTTACCGCGATCAGACTGCAGATGACACGCTTCAAACGTCGCTGGATATGCTACTCAATCTGGCAACCTTTGTCTGGATCGGCGCAACCATGCCCTGGGCGGAGATTTCACACCTTGACCCTGGATGGCGTATGATTGTCATGGCCCTGGCAATTTTTGCATTTGGACGCATACCGCCAGTCCTTGCGCTATACAAGTTCATTCCGCAGATCAAGACCTTCAAGGAAGCAGGCTTTGTCGCATACTTCGGACCAGTCGGCGTGGGTGCCATCTTTTACGTTCAGATTGCCATCAAGTACTTCGAGAGGGATCCAACCTACGAAGTCCTGTCTACGCACCTCAAGCCGATTGTCTACTCAATGGCCTTTGGTAGTATCTGCGTCTACGGCATTACTCTACCTGTGGTCCAGCTCAGTTCACGCTTGCAGCCGCACTTTGTCTCCCTCAGTCGATCCATCAGTCGCAGATATACGACAGACAGCAAGGTCGATCCAATTGCTCGTCTACCTACGTGGAAGGAACCAACAAACAGTGCAGATGACCTGGAAGCGGCTGGACCCAGTGCTGTTCATATGGCGTCAACAGCACATGATGCAACCGTTGCCGTGCCGCCGACACATACAATTCACCCTCATCACGAACATGATGCGACAGTGGAGACGCGTCCGTCACGCACCATTCAATTCCTATAGTTTTTTAGCGGCAGCCACATTAGAAGCATCATCTTTGACTTTGACTTCAGCTGCCTCAACTTTGCTCTTCTTTGCTGGCTCTTCCGAAGTAGCGGCCGCTCGTTTTGTGCCCTTCTTCCTGACCAGTGTTGAGAGATCTGTAGATGTCTGCATCGCCGCCACCAGACTCTCCTTGAGGCTAGATTCGTCTGTGTTAAAGAGCTTGGCAATGTCTTCCTTCATGATGCGCTCAGGTGGCGCCTCAAGTTCGGCAAGCTTGACTTGTAACTCGTCGAGCATCTCCTTTTCGTCCTTCTTCTTACTCTCGTCGCCTTCCTCAGCCAGTCGTGCTTCGAAGCCTTCAATAGCGAGTCTCAATTGTTTGGCTGCCTCTGCACGGTTGCCATCTCCAGGTGCGTACTCTTGCGCCAGTGCAAGCATGTAATGAGCGCTGCTGCACTCTCGAGAGTGAGCAGAAAACACGGCCTGCTTGTTGGTCAGTGCAGCAGTCAAGTCAAGTGCTGCCTGCGCAAAGTTCTCTGATGATTAGCAAGAGCATACTGGTAGATGACTTGCCATTCTCGAGACCAATCTCGCCGAGCAGCTCAAAAGTGTCGCCGAGCTTTCTCTTGATGTCCTTTTCATCCTCTGCCGAGGAACCGGCTTGCTGCTTCTCGTACATGATTCTGACGGCGTCCAGTACCTCCCAAGCGTTTTGAAACTCATCTTCCTGGGTCCCTTCTTCCTGAGGGTTCTCCTCAGCTTCATCTTCTGGCTCGTCGCCGTCAAACGAAAACATGGGTCCTTTTGGCGCTGCGTTTGGGGTCGCACCAACAGCAAGCTGACCTGACTGCTTGTCATCTGTGCCGCCACCTCCAAGTACTTGTGAGCGTTCAATCGCCAGCTTGAACAGACAGCGACCGTACAAAAACAGGATGTCTGCATTGCGCGGATCATCCTCGCCATTCACTTTTGCAACTTCCTCTGCTGCATCTGCATATTTGTCTGCTGCATCTGCAAAGTTCTTGAGGGCATAGAGCTTGTTGGCCTGTGCCACGAACGCATTGACGGCCTCCATCCTGTGCGTCTTGAGCTTTGTCGCGTCCAAGTTTGGAGTCGCGTCGAGGATTCCAAATTTCAAATTCGCGACTCGACCTCGAGCTGGAGACCGACTTGTTCTTCTTACTGGCCAGCTCTATATATACAAAGGAACAGCTAGAAGATGTCTCTTGTACCTCGCTCATTCAAAGCTTTCCGTCTCGGTCTCATTCAGCTTGCTACAGGTGCAGACAAGGCACGCAACCTGCAGAATGCTGCTAGTAAAGTCAAGGAAGCTGTGCAAGGCAAAGCCCAAGTCGTTGTGCTGCCTGAGTGCTTCAACTCTCCTTATGGAACACAATGTAGGATCTTTCCTCCAAGTATGAAGCTCATCATCAGACTTCCCCGAGTACGCAGAGTCAATTGATCCGCCAGAGCAGAGTTATCTCGCGCTCGCCAAGATGGCCAAGGATAACGACGTCTACCTCGTAGGTGGCTCCATCCCAGAGAAGAAGGACGGTAAATTATACAACACATCTCTGTGCTTTGACAACAAAGGCGAGCTCATTGGCGTCCACAGGAAAGTACACCTCTTTGATATTGACGTCCCTGGCAAGATTCGCTTCCAAGAGAGCGACTGCTTGAGTCCAGGCGACAAGCTCACTGAGATTGACACGCCATACGGTAAATTTGGTGTCGCCATCTGTAAGTCTCCTTCTTCCAACATCGCTGACGGGTAGGCTACGATGTACGATTCCCAGAGATGGCCATGATTGCTGCTCGTAACGGGTGCTCAGCTTTCCTGTACCCCGGCGCCTTCAACCTCACTACGGGTCCGCTGCACTGGGAGCTCCTTGGCAGGGCGCGTGCAGTCGATAACCAAATCTTTGTCGCTCTGTGCTCACCGGCAAGAGATATGTCTGCCTCCTACAACGCTTACGGTCACTCCATCATTGTCAATCCAAATGGTCAAGTCTTGGCAGAGGCTGGCACCAACGAAGAGATCATCTACGCAGACTGCGAACCACAAGCGGTGGAAGACACGCGAAAGTCGATTCCAGTCACGACGCAGCGTCGCTTTGACGTCTACAAAAATGTAGCAGACAAATAGGTAGAATCGTCAGCTTTGTATTCTATTCAAGATATCCTACGCTCTACTTTTGTTCCTTGGAAAGCTGCTCAGCCTTGGTGCGCACATCAGCAATGTTGCCGACCATGTAGAAGGCAGCCTCGGGCAAGTCATCGCACTCACCGTCGAGGATCGACTTGAATGAAGCAATGGTGTCCTTGAGCGACACAAGCTTACCAGGGATGGAGGTGAAGACCTCAGCAACAGCGAATGGCTGCGAAAGGAAACGCTGAATCTTACGTGCACGTTCGACAGTAAGCTTGTCGGCCTCGGAAAGCTCGTCCATACCGAGAATGGCGATAATGTCCTGGAGAGACTTGTACGACTGGAGGGTCTGCTGCACGTTGAGGGCAACCTTGTAGTGTTCCTCGCCAATGACACGGACGTCCAGGATACGCGACTTGGAGTCAAGAGGGTCAACAGCTGGGTAGATACCGATCTCAGCGATACCACGGGCCAACACAGTGGTAGCGTCAAGATGCGCAAAGGTGGTGGCAGGAGCAGGGTCAGTCAAATCGTCTGCGGGCACGTAGACGGCCTGCACGGAAGTGATGGATCCCTTCTTGGTGGTGGTGATACGCTCCTGGAGAGCACCCAAGTCGGTGGAGAGGGTAGCCTGGTATCCGACAGCGGAAGGAATACGACCGAGCAAAGCAGACACCTCGGAACCGGCCTGAGTGAAACGGAAAATGTTGTCAATGAAGAGCAGCACATCCTGACCTTCCTCATCACGGAAGTACTCTGCGATGGTGAGACCAGTCAAGGCGACACGGGCACGAGCACCAGGGGGCTCGTTCATCTGGCCAAACACGAGGGCACACTTGGAGTCGCCGTCGAGCTTGATGACACCGGTGGCCTGCATTTCGTGGTAGAGATCATTACCTTCACGGGTACGCTCACCGACACCGCAAAAGATGGAGTAACCTCCGTGGGCCTTGGCAATGTTGTTGATGAGCTCCTGAATGAAAACGGTCTTGCCGACACCGGCACCGCCAAAGAGTCCAATCTTCCCTCCACGAGCATAGGGCGCGAGCAAGTCGACAACCTTGATACCAGTCTCGAGCACCTGAGGTGTGGTGGATTGCTCAACAAACTCTGGTGGGTCGGCGTGGATAGGCATACGCTTGTCGGTCTTGACGGGGCCACGCTCATCGACAGGCTCACCAATGACGTTGAGAATACGACCAAGGGTAGCTGGGCCAACGGGCACGGTGATGGGGAGACCAGTGTCGACCACGGCGGCACCGCGGACAAGACCCTCGGTACCGTCCATGGCAATGGTTCGGACGGTGTTTTCACCGAGATGCTGGGCAACCTCAAGCACGAGACGACCTCCCTGGAAGTCCTGCACTTCGAGAGCGTTGAGAATAGGAGGAAGCGAGTCGGAGTCAAACTTGACACTAGCATCTAGTCAGCAAATTGATGTCTCAAGCGTGTCTGTTTGGGGTGACTTACTCGACGACGGCACCGATGACGGTCCTGACCTTTCCTGTGGATCCGGTGGACTTGGCCTCGGTAGCCATTGAACGCTCTAGGGACAGGTTAGCGTCTGTGATGCTTGACGGGCAAATGCAACATACGGTGAACAGCGGGTGCTGCTACTGCTGGGGAGATTGTCCTCTTTGAAGCAGCCAGGAGGCCATTGTGAGCCTTCTGGACTGCTGCGGCCCTGCGAGCTGCAACAGAGAGGGTCTTTCGGATCATGGTTGAATGGGATCTTGGGGATGGATCGTTGCTGCTGCTGCTTCTGCTTCTTCCTTCGTTTGCTCGCTCGGGAGGAAAAGGAGACAGCGAGCAACTCACGGGTGCAATTCACGACACAGGAATACGCAGTCACATGTAATGGGGTTAGGCATATACTGATGGCCGTTATTGCAGCTCATCGATGCTCTCTTCTTATATTTATACTCTGCTTTCATGCTCGTCCTATTTCATGCAAAATAACCTCCATCTAGCTCACCCACGACAGCACACGCCCAAATGTCACCTTGAACACAGACAGCAGGATAAAGAACGCAAGGCACGGCAGCCAAAACAGCAGCATCATCCGGTCACAGGGCTTCTGAAAGCGTTTCGCCTGGGCACGCTGCTGTGCTGGCGTCAAATCCACGATCCGGCTCTGCTGCCGAAGCGTCACCCGCTTGCTCGGCCACCAAGCACGTTTCCCCGGCGCAGTGATGGGTGGCAGCACAGCACTCGATGCACTGCCCGATGCCTCGCCACACTCCGTCTCGTCCGATTCTGCTACTCTTGCTTCCACCTCGACCGTCTTGCTGCGGCTCGTCATCGCACCAAGCAGTGGAATCGCAGCAGTCGCCTCAGCGTATGTCGGTGGCGCACCAAGGGAAGAAACGAGATTGCCAAGCCAAGTGGCATCCGGCGATTCGGCATCCTTGCTTGGTGACAACGAGGGCAAATGCGGCATTGTTGGAAGCATTGCCTGGAATGCCATCAATGGAGGCATGCTCGATAACTGCTGCATTTGCGCACTATTCTTGAAGCGTTCCTGCAGAGACTGTGCACCCGTCACTTTTTGTACCCAGGCCGGTGACGTGGCCGTCAAGAATGCCACCCAACTCTGTTGTAATTGTGCAATCTGCTGAGCAATGGTCTGGTGATCGCTCTTGCCATCTGCCGCTTCTTGCTCTTTTGACAAGGCTGCGAACTGCTTGAGGTCTTCGATTGTAGCAGACTCCGTACCGAGATCCAATTGGCTGATGCTGCTCCGCCGGCGTATTGGCTTGCCTAGTGCAGGCGATGCTGCTCGGCTTGAAGGCTGCGTTGCAACACCTTGCGCACGAACCACTCGGCCTCGTGTCACGTCCGAATTGCAATCAGACTCGGATGCATTCCGGGAGGCGGTGTCAGAGCAAAGAGACACTGCATCATAGCTCGATGCCTGCGAACCCACTGAATTGGATCGCGTTGAACGACCTAGGCTCTGAGTCCAGCTCCATGGATCACACAGGGCAATGAGCTCATTGTTGTCCGTCATGGCAGCCAAGTCATACGCAGTCAAACCATCGCTTGTTGAGAGTGCTGCATTGGTCTCTGGCCTCGATAGCAAGTCAGCAGCCACCTCATACTGGTCAAACATCGCAGCAAAGTGAAGCGCAGTGAATCCAGAACGGTCACGAACATTGCCATTGGCGCCGCGAACAAGCAATTCTTGCACAAAGTGATTGTAGCCTTTGGTACACGCTAGGTGGAGCATCGTATGACCACCCTTGTTGCGGTGTGAAAAGCGTGGCGACCGTGATGTAGGGATGAGGTCCAGCAATCCAAGGCACTTGATGAGTAAATCTTCCATATCCATCTCTTCATCCTCCTCGAGGCCCAGTGCCATTCTCAGCTGCTGCATCGGGAGATTGGCAATATGCTGACTAGCAGATTCTGACGGCATGCTGTTTTGACAAATGCGTAAAGCGACATCCTGTTGTTAGTTGAGAATTGAATGATCAGACACATACCCTTGCAGTTTCAAGCTTGCCTGTTGATTTGAGACCAATGACTTGCAGAGCAAGTTCCATGAGTGCACGATCAGTGTCATCCAGATACGTGAATGGTTTGCCTGGGAAAGATGTCGGAACAAAAGCATTGTAAGGGTGCTCGCGGAAAGTGACAGACACGACGCCAGCGATGGATGAAGGTGGTAAAACGCAGACCATAGTTGTTGGGCTCCAGCAATGTGTCGGCACAGCTGCCACCTCGCCAAACATGCAGGTCAGGCCAGGGTAGAAGCCAGAGCCGAGGATGGTAACCTCAACACCTCCTTGCAGAGGCCCTTCAGCCGGGATCAGTCGGTTGATGGTAGGCACGTCAGATCCGAGTGCTCGGCCTTGATTTGCGAAATGTTGAGCAACGCCAGCTTGGCGAGAAGCGCTGTCCATCAGGTATTCAAGGGTGCGTGTACGCGGACTAAGTGAGATGCCGCGATCCATGGATTCGTCAATGCTAGCCTCCCACGTTTGAGACCGACTTGGTGAATGGACTTGAGCAACATCTGTCAACAACTCTCGCTCATCTTGCAAATTCATGAATTGCAAGAGCGAATCCTGCGATTGAGTGCGGTGCAGCGATCGTGCTGTGGAGGGTGACACTGCACGCGATGTACTAGCAGACATAGGCACAACGGGCAGAGGCTCACGCCGGAGGCCGTTTTGCAATTCATCCTTGGCCATGCGCGTCATGGAGAGCGAGCTCGGTACTTTTTGGATCTTTGGCGCCAAGTTGGGTGCGATATTGACAGGATCTGCTTTACGCTTGCGGCTCGTGGCAGCAGAGGAGATGGAAGAGCGTCTTGACTGTGCCATCTGTGCAGAAGAAGCTTGTTGGGGTGATACATTGGCAGATGTATTCGCTTGGCTGGGTGGGCCTTCCTCGCCTGCTTTCGTTGGCACTGGTTTCGCGTTTCCAAGAGTCTTGTGATCGTCTGTGATGAGGACGAGCTCAGACGTCGTTGTAGCAAGGATACTGCTGGTTGCATCTCGAAGCGTGATGATCATGCGGAAGCCAACCTTTTCCTTGTGGTGACGGCAGTAGCAAGTAACGCGAGTAGGCACAACAACTCGGCCATTCTCCATCTCAAGCAGCTCCGGGCAATTGAAGACGAGAATCTTCTTCTCTTCGTCTGCAAGGGGAATCTCCTGCGGCGGCACCACAGCAGCTTCTTGGATGCGGGCCTTGTGCTTGGCACTGTCCTTCTTGCGCTGTGCACGTTTGCGCTCGCGGATGATGCAACCATGACAGATCTGGACGTCCTCTTGAGTCTCGCCACTCTTGACAACACGGGCATCCAGGAAGATGATCTTATGTGGGTCGATGGTGTCTGGTGTGTCGCGCCGGTTTTTGAGCTTGAGCTTCTCCTTCGCCATACCCCATGCGGGCAACTTGAGCCACTGGAAGCGATCGCCCGCTGTCTTCTGGCTACCGTCCGGCATCAATTCAACAAGGTGCAGGCCCAGCTTGATTTGCGTCTCTACGCGCGACTTGTCTGGAATGCCAGTCAATTGTAGCTGATATACTGGTGCAGGCGCGGGAGTCGGTGGAAGGGCTAAGCGTACCACTGGCGGTACAAATGCCTTTGTATCACACACGGACGCCTCAGCTGGGGCGGCGGCCATCTTATCGCCGGCGTCGGTGAGCACGGTGTCAAGAGAAGAGCGGTGGCCGTTATGATCGAGCGCGAAGAGGTCAGAATCTTCTGCCATAGAGTCGCTGTGGCTGCTTGGTGAGTCTTCCGACTCTGCTGGAGAGGGCTCTCCCTTGTATAGACGCGGCCGCAAGAGGGAGTCGCTAGAGAGTTCGCCAAAGAAGAGGTCGTCGCCGAGATCCCGCAGATATTCATTCATGGCCGGCGAACTCGGAGGCTTGCTTTGAAGCATGGCTGATGGTGTATCGAATGCAGAGAGGGGCAAAGGCTAGCGCGCGTCAAGGTGTGCACTCAGTCAAAGAGCGCCGTAGCAGAGATAGACGGGCTTGTCGACTGGCGCTTGCTGCCTGCCTGCCTAGCAAAAACCCCGGAAGTGGGAAACGCGGGGAATACGAGCCCGTGTTGCGAAAGAGCGCTGCTCGTGATTGATGAGAGGGCAGGGGACGCGGGCCTTGTGTGTTCTGTATGCGATTGAGTCTACGTCGCCTTGGTTGTGTGCAGGTTTGGTCTTTGGCCAGCAGCAGCAGCAGGATTTTGGGGGACTTTGGGGAAGAAAACTCTAAACGGGCCAGCAAGAGATCTAGAGGGAAAGGAAGAAGGGCCTGTTGCTGCTGAGAAGAAGAAGGGAAGGTTGGTCAGGAGCTCTATGCCAGCTGAGCAAGGCCCAGGAAGGACCCAGACTGTGATGCTCCCCGTCAGTGTCAAAGTCAATCACAGCTGGCAGCTGCTGCAGCTGGCAAGAGAAGAGAGGAAAAGGATAGAGGGCCGGTTTGTATGTGCAGAAGTGCCTGTCTATCTATAGTCATGCCTGTGCTGATGATAAGCAACGTTGTGTCGCCCGATGTCCCTACTCTTCCAGAACCCATACCACATGGTCTCATTGTGCTGCCCATCACGCCCAGCGAGGCAGCACCAGGTCGTGTGCTCAGGCCACACCTGAAAGCGGAATTAGAAGCTGCAACTGACAAACAGAAGCGAAGCTACCAAAGTGCAGCGACATCCTTGAGAGCAAGGAGACCTTGAGCCAGCTTCACCTGCTCCTTGTTCTTCGCATGATCAGCTTCAGTGAGTCTGTAACCGCTCTTCTCAAACACTGTTTGTTAGCCGTGTCTTATTTGCAGCAAGCACAAGACTCACCAGTCTCAGGTCTTAGCGTAGCGCGGCCTTGCTTGAAGATGTACTGCGAGAGCATCTGTGCCTTTGTCTCATTCTTGGCGCCGACAAAGCGTGTCGACAAGAAAAGCCACTTTTCGTCCCTAGCGTTAGCAGTGTCGCTCGTAACAGAAGCGCTGTACCATGCCAAGATCTTGGTCTCGAGCGTATAGCTCTCGTACATGTCAATCTGCTTGCGAAACTGCGATGATACGCCGCCAAGCGCAACGTAGAGTTTAAAGTTGCCAATCATGAGCTGATCAAACATTTGCAAACAGAAGGATGTTCTCGCCATATCTGCATCTGCTGCGTACGTGCTGTTGGACTTGTGAAAGTTGAAGTCAATATCGCCAAGAGAGGCACGCGCTTGGTATGTCTTGGACGCCCACAGATCTCTGCTGTTGGTACTAGCCGCTATCCGGGACTTCTGCGCACCACCCATCAGCTTGTAGGTGATTGTGTGCTTGATGCACTGCCAAAAGAAGCGCAGATGCCATTGAAAGAAGGAGTGTTTGTAGTTGAGCAGATAGAGCAGGGCCGCCGTCCACTTGAGGACACTCCATGCACCAGCCATTGTCGATCGTCACACAGATGCTATGCGACTGACCACGCACACCTCGGGCCTCCTGAACAGGGTGTGTTTGCTAGCAACCTCAACGGCGCTCACAAAAATGGTCTCTCGTTGCTTTCGGACCCGGACGCAGGACGAGCCGAGCGCACTTCAGATGGAGCTCAGGGAGTCACCGGACAGCTCCAGGAGACGACGGGCTACTTGCATACTACCGTCTGGCACTGTTGTTCCAGGCACAAGCTGGCCTTTCTGCTCCATGTTTGAGATAGGTAAGGACCACTTTCCTTCCTCGTAATCAAATGCGCTCATCTCAGCCAATTGGCCATGCTGCTTCATAAAAGACTTGAGACCAGCTTCCTCTGCAAACAAGGCCCGTTCGACCATGAGCAGTGGGGTCCCGAGTCCAACGCACTCGGATACAATCCCATAGCCAAGCTTGCCAAGCACGAGGCTCGCAACATTGACAATGTCTGGCGTGTAGTACGTAGAGGGAACATGATAAAAGTGCTCGAGTGTCGACCATGCATCGACACTGCTCAAGCAGATCCAGTCTTCAGGAAGTTCTGGGAGATGATCTGAATAACCGTTCAAGTGACCCCCAAATTGGACATACAGGATCTGCTTGTTGCGCTCATAGACGGGAATGATGAGATCGTCCAAGATCTTATTTCGTGACTTGCCTGAGGGAGTGCGGTACACGAGAGGAACATCTTGGCAAGCAATACCATGTTCTTGCACAAAGGGCATGTCGATGTATCCTGGCAGTCTGAGGACCAGATCAATCCCTCGAGCATACGTCTTTTTAAGGCGGTCGACGAGATCACACCGAGCTGTTTCGCCCTTGGCAAGCAGACCTTGGAAGATGCCGTCAAAGCTGAAATTGGAAAGCAAGACCTTTGGCTTGTGCACCATACCCTCCCATGGCAAGGGACAGACTGCATCGCTGATAATCAGATCAGGATTGCTCTTGGCAAGCTGCTCGAGGTGAGGACGACGAAACCCAAAGCCAGCAGCAGTTTGTACGAATGCATCCAGAGCCCTCCAAGATGCATCACGATCTATTGTGTATGCATTCGACTGCACAATGCCTGAATCGACGTCCAGGTCATAGAAACTAAGCCTGTCTGAGGGAAAGAAGAGCTGTTGAGCAGGATGCCTTGTGACAATGTTGATCTGGAGCTGGGCATCAAGAGCCAAGAGAGATTTGCATATTTGAGCTACTCTCGTTGTATGGCCATAGCCATGACTGGAGACATAGAATTGGATGAGCATTGGCTGTCCTGCAGCTGCATGAGTCGTTTGTCCACTTCTCGCCCTGGCATTCAGTTTTGTGAGCGAAATGTCGCGCAGACCTCAAACTACCAGCTCAGCCCATTGACGGAAGCTCTCTTTCGAATCAAGTGCTGTAACAGAACCTCTGAACAAGTTACAAACATCAATAAAGAAGCTTGTGCTGTGCTCCAGCGACTCATTGAGCAAAATGGAGCCCTTAGCTATCCTAACGCCATCCGCTGAAGTCGAATGCACTTTCTCAACTTCTGAGCGTGTTCGAGGCGTCGTTCATTTCTTTGATCGTGCATTACGCATACTCGTCTTGACCTCTGGTCCTACAGAACACTATCGTCTCGTCAATACGGCGTGCATCCGAGAGGTGCGTCGCATAGAGGGTAGACCATCACAACCAGCTGCTGTCGCCGCCAAGGATACCTCTGTTAAGCAAGACTCTGCCAGCAAAGCAAAGCCCAGTGCCAATACATCGCCAGCTGGCAGCAGAGCACCATCAGGAAGACGAGTCGACGTGAAGCTACCGCAAAAGGGGGGTTGAGTGGGAAAAAAAAAGAGATCGGGCGGAAAGGTACAAAAAGCTGAATGACTTGGTGCTACGCTGATGCCAGCTGTCCTCTTTTCAAACAGCGTAAAGTATGTTACAGGTCTCTAGAAACCCCATGAAGGCAGATTTTCCTCGAGCACAATAGACCGTGCCTGTGAGCCTCCAAATTTGGATCCGCCATACCGTGAGCCTCCACCGTACCGTGATCCGCCATAACGCGACTTGTTGTAATTAGAGCGCGCATACTGCGACCCACTGACACTGCCACGTTCAATAGCTTGACTCGCCTTGAGGATGACAGACTTGACTGAGCCTTCCACGTTCTTTGGCTTGTCAAACTTTTCGCCAAGTAATGACAGTGCATAGCCCATTGCTAGTACCTTCTTTGCATTATCGCTGACAAGCGGTCTTCCTGAAGGCGCTTTAGTCGGCGACGTTGATGCAGCGGAAGCCTTTTGCGGTGATGCGGGGAGGACAGTCTTGGCCGGTGTCAACAATACGCCATAATCGGGTAGCTCTTCCGTTTCTTCAATGATGCCAAGCGCTGCAATCTCATCAATCGTCTCATCTCCTTCTTCACCATTAAAACTGCCGTAACCCTCATCTGATCTTGACGGAGACAGGGTCGATGCAGGCTTGAGCAGTATCGGCGCATCGGCTTTTTGACTAGTGGTTTCATCGACTTGTAGCTCATACACTGGCATCGCTACGACGCTGGCCTGTGATTTTGACGCCTCATCGGCTTCCTCTTCGCCCTCGGACTCTGCCTCGAGCACCGTTGCGAGTTTTGGAGCATCATGTATTGCACGCGATCGAGAAGAATGTGTCGCTCCATCGCTACTGAGACCCGCGTCTTCAAGCCTTCCACGCAGTCTCGAGAATTTGCTATTGAATGTCTCCACATGCTCGGACGTGAGGAGCTGAAAAGCGTTGTAGGCCGGCCCGGAAAGAACATCGGCAGCTGCATCTGCCTGGTAACTCGCCAGGAGAGAGCGCAATTGTGAGAGCATCAACATGATTACGTGCGCATGCAGTCGATAAGCTAATCAGCTCTGCAGATGGGCCTTTCGATGAGGCCGATGGGAAAGGCTAAAGATGTCTTGGTTGTGTAGCGGTGTTTTGAGGGGGAGTTTTGCTCCGTTGCCAGAAGTGAGAAAACTTGAAACACCAGAGAAGGCAGCCATGAACTAACTAGTCTTTGCTTGTCCATTATTGCTCCTGCTCGCTAGAACTGCTGCTGCCGACTGACTACTGCACCGAAGCTTCTTCTTACTCTGCTGAATTACCATTCTCCCAGCATGACAATTGTCCATGTTGGCTTGCAACACACACCCCTTGATCTCACTCACATCGTCAATCTCGTCCGCAGTGACGCTGCAGGCGCCATTGTCACCTTTTCAGGAACCACGAGAAACCACTTTGCTGGAAAGGAAGTCCTCCATCTAGACTACGAGGCCTATGGTAAAATGGCTCTGGTCAGCCTCAGACAGATCTGCGAGGATGCCTTGCAACGTTTTAGTCTGCGAGGCGCCGCTTGCTTCCACCGTGTCGGTCGCGTTGCTGTTGGCGAAGAGAGCATCATGATTGCCGTTAGCAGCGATCATCGGAAAGCAGCCTGGGAAGCAGGAGAGTACATTCTGGAAGAGGCAAAACGGCAGACCGAAGTGTGGAAGCGTGAAACATTCAAGGAAAAGACAGGTCTGGCAAAAGTCTGGAAGGCCAATGAAGAGTTCTCAAGAGCACCAAAGTCGTCTTGATAACAAGCCTCTTGAGCTTAGCCTGCTTAACTACGTGTGGCGTACACACCAATCTTCGATGTGCTGGATGGCACCCTGTGGATCTCGTTTGTAGTTCATGAGGAAGCCTTGCAGCGCTGCGATACTGAGCTTGCCAACTGGTACTTTACTTGCAAAACAAGCAGCTGCATCCTGTACGTCTAACGCAGCGCCCTTCTCCTCGGCATGCTCGAAGAAATTGAGAAAGAGTGCCTGCACATCTTCCCTGCTCGCAAGCTGGAAGGCCACCTCGTGGTCAATACGACCAGGTCGTACAAGCGCAGAGTCAAGCCGCTCCCTGTAGTTGGTCGACATGACCACGAGCCGGCCTTCTTGTGCAGCCACACCATCCAACGCGTTGAGCAGACCAGAAGAGGTGATGCCTGCAGCGCGTTCTCCAACAGTGTCGCTACCTGCACTAGCTTTGGCGCGATCTGGAAAGGCGACATCAATGTCTTCCAGCAGAAGAATACAGCGGCGTGGCATGCTCCCCAGTAGCTCAAGCAACGTATCATCATTCATACCCTTACCTGCAAGTGAGACGACATAGACGCCAAGATTAAATTCGCCAGCAAGTGCAATAACCAGACTCGTTTTGCCCGTGCCGCTAGGACCATGAAAGAGCAGACCACGCCGATATGGAATACCGCGTTGAGCATACCATCGCTCAGTCTCTGGCGATAGATAGTCACGAATGTCAGTCAATAGAGGATGGAGCACCTTGGGCGGCAGAATGACTGTATCGAGAGACCTTAGTGGTCTTGAGTGCAGCCGCTGCCACCCACCGTATTGTGTGCCAGTAAAGACCACGGTCCGTGAGCGATCTTGCGAGATATACTGTGCTCTGCATGACTGGACGAGATCATGCAGGCATTGGGGCGTGACTGCCAGTGTTTGCAGGGAGAGTGATTCGAGGCGTTCAGAAGGCTTGAGTAGATTCGACTGCCCTGCCTCACCGGCAAGCTGTCGCCTTACCAACACAGGCCAGCCTTTGTGAAAGATGAAGTGCAAGCCGGGTGCTGGATTGAAACGAAGTGGGTTCAACCCTGAACGACTCTCCTCGCTGCTCTGTACATTAGATCCTGGTTGAGCCTTGGTTGTGACTGTAAATTGAAGTGCATCTTGTCCCTTGTGCTCACGCAGAAAGCTATCGAGCCAAGCATAGGCTTCATCACGGCTATCAATCTCTGCTCGACTGATAAGCGTTCGATCCAGAAGCCAAGTCACGGCAGAGATGAGCTTGCGTATCGCAGCGACTGAGAGACCAAGTACAAAGAGCTGGACGCCCGAGCGGGAGAGATCTGCAGGTACAGCAAAGAATTGACTGATGAGTGCTCTACTATTGGGTATGAGCCCTAGCTGGCCTATAGACCGTTCACTCATGGAACTTCGTTATAGTCGTAGCTGGACCTCGACGGATGAGAAAGTAAAAAACCTTTGATGCCGGCAACTCTGGCGCACGTGAATGCGAGTCAGGGGGAACTCAGCAGCAGCAATTCCAACGGCCATCGACTTACTCAGATAGAGAGGCCCAGAGTCCTTCCGTAGATGATTTTTGGTCAATATGATCAAGTATCTATGCCCGAGTCAAGGGCCCACCTGCGAACACTATGGAACAGAAAGCGCGCATTTGCCTGCGCTTCTGCTGTGTGCCTGCGCAACGCACATTAGTTCTGTGGATCACATCCTTTCTGGCGCCTTTACAGGCAGGCTCGGAGCAGCCATACTCGTCAAGGAGGTGGTGAATATCGATGTGAGTGGCAAGTACGAAAGAGCGCTCATGACGGGCAAGCACGTCATCGCCGACATCTCGTGCAGAGTCTGTCAAGAGCGGATTGGATGGAAGTATCTCGAGGCACCCAAGGGCCAGGAGTACAAGGTCAACCACTTCATATTGGAAAGGCAGCTTGTGAGAAAGCAAAATGTTGGCTGGTAATCTTGGTATGAACGATCCAACCGAGCAGTGGCGAGCATGAGCATAACGAGGCTTCTCAAACGTTGTGGATGACTCCGGCAAAGACTAAAGTCAGTGTTGCCAAGAAGACACCAACAAATGTCAGCAGTCCAGCAAAGAAGACAATCTTGAAGTAGCGCCAGAACCTGCCAAGCGCGAACGACGAAATTTGACGTTCTTCTTGAATGAGATTGAGCAGCTCTTGCCCGATCCCTGCGAATGATGTCGGCATACGGATGAGTGGTGACGCTGGCGGCATGCGAGCAATGATCGTCATGTGAGAGCGGTAGACCAACGCCTGGATTGCTGCGATGAAGAAATAGAAGCTGATGCAAAGCAAGTTGACAAGCAATCCGACTAAGGCCTGCCAGCCACTATCGGGGTCGCTTGACAGTGTAAAGTGAAGTTGAGCACGGAGATTGTCGAGGCCAGTACTGAGCAGCATACTGACAAGGGTTGGTACGATAATTGGCGTAAAGTCGGCAGGTTTGAAGGATGTGAGAACGGTCTTGCAAAGTCCAACAAAGTTCGTATTGTCTGGCTTCGACACAATCTGGCGAGTGATGACTACATCCAGAGGGATAAGGAGAAGTCTGACGACGACGTTGACAAGATAGGCAGCCAGTGCAAAGTTGTATTCGCAGCCTTTCGGATCTGTGCTGCGCATGCGTCTTGCCACTTGAATGGTTGGGCGGACGCCGCCAAGCCCCGCAAAAAGCATTTCACTGATGAAGGTATAGCATAAAAGAGCAGGGAGTGCTCTGAATGCGCCAAGTTTGCCGCAATACTTTAACAGATTATCCCAAGCACTGCGGATAGAGGCGGTGACGAAAACTGTAGAACCTTCTCCCTCTGCAGCAAAGTCTTCCTGGAGAAGCGCAGCACGATCATCGGCATAAAAAGCGTCGTTGTCGTCCTCATTTGAAGCGCCGCGCGTGTTGCTGAACTTGTGCTTCGACTGGGCATTGTTCTGCGCTCCTTCTTCGTCAAGCTGTGCAGCACCAGTTGCCGCATTGGCTGGCGTTTCGACCAAGGTGTGAATGGAGATGACATAAAGCGGGTACATGAAGAAGAGCGGAACCAGTACGAAGAAGATGGAGAGCAGAATAGCGCCTGTCTGGACTAGAGGGGATGGGTCGTCCAGTGAGAGGGCCCGTTTGCCCAGTGCATCTGCAAGGGCGGTCATTGAAGGTGTCTAGCTCAGTAGAAGTAGCAGGCTAGCAGCAGTAAAAGTGCCCAGCTGGGTAGAAGTAGCAAAGAAGTAGTAGCGGCAGTAGCAGTAGAAGTTTCTAGCTCAGTATTGGTAGAAGTAGTAGAAGTTGTAGAAGTAGTAGCTGAGCAGTAGTAGCTGAGTAGCAGCAGCAAACAGTCTCACGTGCACCTCGAACTCTCCAGCAACTCAACAACTGCGACAATTACCAGCACTCCATCCCCTCATCCATCTACTCAGTCTAGGCGCTGCGCTTCTGCTCAGCTCTTGCACAGCTCCATCAAAGCTCCTCCAAACAATCAAAAAACCATTCTCAAACCATGATATCGTCCAGTATCCTCAATAATGAACCTGCCTCCAATCGCTGCGACGCCTTGAGCGTCAGCACATCGGCCCCTCCTCCTCTCGAGCAGGCAGCAGGTCAGCACGGCAGCATCGTCTGCACCACGTCAACCGGCGCCAACTTTTATTGCACTTTGGGGGGACCCGGGTGGAAGCGCTGCGGGTGACGTCGCTTCGGCAGTAAAGTCCTGCGCAAAGCAGCAGGCAACGTTCCGTTCTGCACACTTGGGTGAGAGACAAGTGAGCTTGAGCGAGCGTAATATTTCGAGCTGGTACACGCAGCACATCAAGCTTGAGAAGGGGGAAATCCAGTCAGAAGTGGTCATCAAGGAAGAGGGCAAAGTCAGTATGACGGGTGTGATTGAGGTGGATGCCGAGGGCGATAGGACACTCTATGTCACGGGCAGCACCAATATCCAGCTCAAGGACGGGTTGGTTGTGCTGCTGGACCTCGCCCTGGACTGCTTGCAGTGCCAGCATCTCGTCATCGCCATTGATAGGCAAGCACTCGGCAATGAGCTGCCTGTTGTCTTGCATGACTTGTCGTGGGTCGGATTCACACCCATCGCACCTCAAAAGATCCTCAAAGATACAGCCCTCACGGACAAGCTTTGTTTTGTTGCGCTTGACCTCTAGCGTCCTTTGTTTTAGTGTTTCTTTGTGTGGTCTTCTACGTACTCTTTAGCCAGTCTCTTTAGCAAGCCATTCTACCGTTGATTATTGGTCTACTACTCGTGCATTATCCCTGCCGCGCCTTCTTCAACTTGGGTCCATCGCTTTGATTCTGAGGCGGCCCCTGCTGCATCATCGCCATCATGTCTGGAGGGAATGGCATGCCCATCATCTGTGCAAACATCATCGGATCCATCGGCGGCATCCCAGGCATCATGGGCATCGGCGGCATTCCGGGCATCATGGGCATCCCTGGCATTGGCATTTGAGGCATACCCGGTAGCATCGGCATGGGTGGCATCCCTGGAAGCTCAAATTGGCCAAATACTGCCGCTCCCGTCTCGCCGCTAGCTCCTCCTTGCTCGCCACCTTCTTCAAGTGCTCGTTTTTGGCCAGCCACGGCATTGTCATCGGAGTTTGATGTCCCCAACTCTCCCTGCTTGGACTCCTTGTACGCCCTGACCTTGTTCTCCATCTCCTCATCCACAATGAGCTTGTCGAGTAGAATATCTGCTGTGCCGCACAATGGACATACAAAGTCACTCTCAAGCAATGCACCCGTGATGCAGTCCTCACAACATACTTTGCTGCAACACGGTGTCTTGTGTGGGCTCTTGAGGAGCTTGTGACAGATGGCACACGCAAGCTCATGATCCGCCGGTAAAGACTCATCCTTGTTTTGTTCCTGAATCTCCTTGTACGACTCCCAAGACTTGGAATCCGGCACAAACATCACAGTCTCTCCCTCAGCATTCACCATGACACTCGCTGGATCCACATCATCGATATTTTCTACCTTCTGCAGCTGCGAGCGTGGTATACCCGTTGTACGGCGGATGCGAACACGATTCTCAAAGTTCTCGTCGCCAAGCGTGGGACACGCCTGTATCCAATGGCCCTTGAGTCCACAGCGATAGCAGATATATCCCTGAGGCGGCGGACGGTCAGGCACAGCAGCAGGTGGGAACTTCCCGGTGCCGCCAGCGCGAAATACAGGCTTCGACAGGGCCATTTTGTCTTGTGTCTCTGCCCAGTTGTTGTCTGTTGCTGCAAACATGGCCTTGATGGCATCTTCTTCTGCGTTACCAGTCGATACAGGCGTCGCTGTCGCTGTTCGTGGCGTCGGTGTAGGACCGGTGACATTTGAAAACTCCTGCCGTGATTGAATGTGGATGGGATTGCCCGTCACGTAGCGTTGCGCTGTTCCCTTCCTAGGTCCACGCGCTGGTGGTTGACGCTGAACAATGATGCTCGTTCCTTTGGGCACAGTCTCTGCATCGTCTGCATACTCCTGCTTGCTGTCTGCATTGGAGATGCGCAGGTCAAAGTCCTCACCATTTCCCAATTTCTCTCTTGTGATAATGTCACGCTTGAGGTCAAAGACTCCGATCCCGAGCGGCGAGTCAAAGGAGAGCCGCGTGAAATCTTTTTGGCTCCTGAAGCGATAAAATACTGAGGAAGACATGGTTCAAGTGATCAAGGCAAAAGAAAAGATGGTAAATGTGTATTTCTTTTTTGGGTTTTCTGTCTCTTTCTCTTACTCTTGGCTCTGGAGGAGATGCGTCCTTTTGCTTACCTGGGCTCTCTGCGTGCAATAGACAAATCCACTATAAGCACTGTCAGGCACAATCAAGCGCTGATTTGATGTGGTGGTGTCGGGTGTGCAACTCGACTTGCGACTCTCAGTCCACAACACGCCGCCGCTGCTGCATTTTCATCCCTCGTCTTCGCTCTTTCTTGCTCAGTCTCTCTATTGTTACGCTTGCTTCTGCTACGCCCTGCTCCTTGCCCGAGATCTGCGCACGGCCGCGTCTCAGCCTCATCCCGAGTGGCAAAATGGCGCTCCTAGCACTCAAAGATTCCCAGGACAAGTGTGAGCTGCTGGGCCCCTTTGCCATCCTCATACAAGTCACCCTCGGCGCATTGGCCCTTTCTTCCCTTCTATACAAGCGGCACCTTGAGTCGCCACGCAGACCGCTCAAGGTATGGGGCTTTGATGTCAGCAAGCAGTACGGGCACTTTTCTACGAGGTACCTTGCTATGCTAATCTCTTTAATAGACTCTTTGGTGCAGTGGTTGTGCATTTCGTCAATATTGCCATGTCCAACCTCGCTCGGGACGTAGGGGGATCGAAAGAGTCACCGTGCACATGGTACTTTCTTAATATTCTCGTTGATACGACCATTGGCGTGGCGATACTGTGGTATGCACTGCGGACGCTCGATGCGCTCTGCGTGCTTCTGGGAGTCGAGGGCCTCAATAGTGGAGACTATGGCCACCCTCCGAGAGTCTCGTACTGGCTGAAACAGGCCTGTGTCTACACGATTGGCCTGCTGCTGATGAAGTTCGCCGTGTTTCTCATTCTGCACGTCGTTCCCCAGCTCGGTGGTATTGGCTCCTTCCTGCTGCGATGGACAGAACACAGCGAGAGATTGCGGATCGTGGTGGTCATGGCTGTGTTTCCGCTGATTATGAATGTGATTCAGGTACGCTGTCTCTTGCTTATGTGCTGCTAACTGTGCAGTATATCATCATCGACAATATTGTCAAAGCCCCGAGCAAGCACACTGGCCGTGATGAGTCGTCCCGCCTTTTGCAGGATGGGCAGGATGTATAGAAGGCCTTTTCGCTTAGTCAAGCACCAGGCCTAACCCTGCATACGCTATCATCCGTAGCAATCCAGCAATCGTCCACAAATATCCAGCAAATCCTCCCGTGAAGTTGAGTCCAAACGTGAATCGCCCTCAACGCAACTTCCGTCGCTTTCCAACCACAGCAAAGCAAAGACAAGCAGCGTAAATGTCGAGCCCTCAGTGTGATATCGGCCTCATCGGCCTCGCCGTCATGGGCCAGAACCTCGTCCTCAACATGAACGACCACGGCTTCAAGGTCGGGGTCTTCAACCGAACAGTCTCAAAGGTAGACGCTTTCCTCGAGCACGAAGCCAAGGGAACCCAGATCGAGGGCTACCACTCCATCGAGGAGCTCTGCAAGAACCTCAAGCGTCCCAGGCGTATCGTCCTCCTCGTCAAGGCAGGACAGGCTGTCGATGACTTCATCGAGATGATCATCAAGCACATGGAGAAGGGAGACATCATCATTGTACGCTCATCTTTGTAAATCGACGCACTGCTAATGCCCAGGACGGCGGAAACTCGCACTACCCAGACTCCAACCGCAGGGCCGAGTACCTTGAAAAGAAGGGCTTGCTCTTTGTGGGATCCGGCGTCTCCGGCGGTGAGGAAGGTGCACGTCACGGTCCCTCGATGATGCCCGGTGGCTCAGACGAGGCATGGCCTCACGTCAAGGACATCTTCCAGTCCATCTGCGCCAAGGCCGATGGCGAGCCTTGCTGTGACTGGGTCGGCCAAGCCGGCTCGGGACACTACGTCAAGCAAACGCACAACGGTATCGAGTACGGTGACATGCAGATGATTTCCGAGGTCTACAGCATCATGCGCAATGTCGGTATGTCTTGTGATGAGATTGCAGATGTCTTTGACACCTGGAACAAAGGTCTCCTCGACTCCTTCCTCATCGACATCACCCGTGACATTCTCCGATACAAGGATGAAGATGGCACCCCACTCGTTGACAAGATCCTCGATTCTGCTGGCCAAAAGGGAACCGGCAAGTGGACTGCCATCAACGCACTCGACCTCGGTCTGCCCGTCACATTGATTGGTGAGGCTGTCTTTGCTCGATGCCTGTCTGCCATCAAGGGCGAGCGTGTCCGAGCCAGCAAGGCACTCCCCAAGGTGCCCATCACCGCCAAGTTTGAAGGTGACAAGAAGCAACTCATTGACGACCTCGAGCAGGCTTTGTATGCCTCCAAGATCATCTCGTATGCTCAGGGCTTCATGCTCATGCGTGGTGCTGCAAAGGAGTACGGATGGAAGCTCAACTTTGGTGGTATTGCCCTTATGTGGCGTGGTGGCTGCATCATCCGCTCTGTCTTCCTCGGCGACATCACCTCTGCCTTCAAGAAGAACCCCGAGCTCGAGAACCTGTTGTTTGATGACTTCTTCAAGAAGGCCATTGAGACTGCTCAGCCTGGTTGGCGTCGTGTCATCTCGCAGGCCGCCCTCATGGGTATTCCTGCACCAGCTCTCTCGACCGCCTTGTCCTTTTACGATGGCTACACCACCGAGCAGCTCCCTGCAAACCTCTTGCAAGCTCAGCGTGACTACTTTGGTGCTCACACATTCCGTGTCTTGCCTCAGTTTGCTAGCGAGTCTCTGCCAGAGGGCAAGGATATCCACATCAACTGGTCTGGTCGTGGAAACATGCGTGTCTCCGCATCTACCTACTCCGCTTAGGTAGTTTATAGTGCGAACGTCACTTTTGCGGCGAATCTGCTTTACAACAGTCTTTTTATTAGAACGTATTGGAGTATGACATTTTATTCATCCATTATAAAGCTACACGCAAGGTTTAAAAGTACATGGTTGGGTGAGGATAACGCTTGCTCAATTTCATTCATACTTTTCTTGGATCTTCTTGTTTCACAGCGGTCAACCTTGTCGGCGTTCTTTCGGGTACGGTTGCATGGGTGGACCACCACTACTTTGATACGCATAGCCATAGGGATCAACAACTGCCGCTGACGAGGGCGGATGAGGTGCAGACCCGTCGGATTGATTATGGAAGACATTGCCAATAGGTGGGAGTGTGATGCGCGAGATATCAGACATGGGCGGTTGGAGTGGCGGCGACTGTGGTCGATGCTGTTGCTGTTGCTGCTGCTGTGGTTGAAAAGATTGTCCAGGCTGATGAGGCGAGAAGTCAGGGTAGTTGTAGCCACGAAACTGCATTGGCATTGGCGTCAATGGTGTACTGGGTCCTGCACTGGATGTTGCGTAAGGGTGTGTGTACATGGTTGATGACAAAGGTTGACCATACAAATCGCGTTGCTGCATCAAATGCATAGGCACCCAAGGCTGTTGCTGTTGACGCCAGTCATTGTATCCTGTAGACTCGCGTGTATCATCGTCAGCGAGGCTTGTTTCTCGATCACCAGACTCAACGAATGCATCTCGCTCACGTTTTCTTGATGAACGTACTTCCTTGCGAATGCGAATCTTGAGTCCTTGATCTGCAAATGCCCTAGAAAGATCTGTACTGTTGGACATGCCGGGAAAGCGTTTTGCTGAGTAGACTTGAAAGTTGTTGGACCGACAAGAAGCGAGGTAGAAGGCACTTTCATCTCGGATGCCGAAGACTGTGAAAAGGATTCGATAGAGACCTTCAGAACGTACACTCATGTCTGGAAAGACGAAAAAGGCACCACGAAAGCTTTGTGAGGTAACCGGATCGTCGAGCAAGTATAGGGATGATAAGACATTACCAGTCAAGGCTCTATCCGCTCTGGCGACTTCTTCCACCTGTACTGATTCTCCAGTCTGCTTGCCATTCGTACGTGGTGTCTCGCGACGGTGCGTGACCTCTTGCAATTGAGCACAACAAAAGAATGACGATGTTTCACGGTCGGGATGGACATCGATATTGCGTCGGTGCCGGAGCTGTAGGATGATGACCGGGTCGATGGGACGTCTGTCTGTACTGGAGGCGCGCGCTGCTTTTGGTTGCTGCCGTACCTCGACGCTCCATCCATGTGTCATTGGATGCGTGCCGTCGTTGTCTTGAGGATGCGACAGCGTTTCCGCGAGCAAGTCATCGCGCTTTGGCGCGCGTTCAATCGACGCAATCGCTGCTTCTTGGTAGGTGTTCTTTGCCTGTATGAGCACAGCCCTTCACGCGATGTCCCTCCTGTCTTCTCCGTCGTCTCTCCTGTATACTTGCAATGGCTGCAGTTTTACGTGGATCTCTTATGGTATTGCTACAGCAGCAGCAGCAGCACCGAGACAGGATCAGACAAGAGGTAGGTAGCAGTTTGATAGAGAATGGATCCAGAGACCCGGCGCAGGGAGAGAGCCTCGTGGTTCTGGTGTTGTTGTGACTGTGCCCTGCAATAGATGGAGATCGGACTGCACAGATCGATCTCGCGTGTCGTCGGATATATAAAGGGCAGCATCCCCTCCATCCTCCACCTTGCCCGGCTGCCTTCATGACGGCCCGCATCTTGCCCTGAATCGCATGTGCTGCCAAGTCTCATGAATTATCATGACCAGGGCAGCGGTCATGCGCGTTCAGCTGCTGTCACTTGCAAATGTCAGTCAGTGTGACCTCCCTGTTCCAGCTGCTATTGGCACTGTCGCGTACCGCTCTTCTGGACTCTGTGCTTGAAAGACATGTATGGCAAGAGAGCTACGAGACATTTGGCATCTATCTGTCAGACTTTGCCTTGATCATCCAGCACACGAAACACAGTCAAGAGGCACGGCTTATCTGATGATGCCCGTCTGCGGACAGGCTGACAGCTTGCGGGCATGGAAGAATTCTTCACTGTTTTTCCAAGCTTCAGCCTGAAGTCAAACTTGGCCAGACTAGTCAGGTTAGGTATGCCTTCCTGCCGATGACCTCTGCTGTAGCCTGCAGCCTGGGTGCCAATTGCCAAAAGCACAGGGCAGGAGAGGACTAGGAAAAGATGGTCACTGGCCAAAGCCTGATGTTGATCCGAGCTGTCGAGTTCATTTGGCTTGTGCAGATATAGACTGCATCAGAACTGCGCTTTCTTTTGCCACTGGCGTCTGGCGGCCGAGCGGACTTGAGGGTTTGAGAGCGAGAGTGCGAGAGACCGCGGCCGCCTGCGACCTTGAGCTTACCCGTTAGCCGAGCGAGCAGTCAGCTTACTTAAGGGCTGCTGCTGTCCTGTCCTTGTAGCTACGTCTGTGAAGGGACAGAGTCGATAGACTGCTGTATTTTTGTAGATTGGGTGGTGCCTACTCCGGGCTCGTCTAGTCCTATGCTTACTCGGCCATCGTACCTGCAGCTGTCAATGGTCAATGGTCAATGGCCGTGGTGCGTGTGCCAAAAAGTGTTGGGAACTCGAGCGGGCAATGGACCTGGGCCCGGGTTGCTGGCTCGATGCTGGCAGCCTGCTCGAGTTTTGGCGTGCTGCGGGTGGACTCGCGTGTGAAGGAGCAGCAGCAGCAGCGACAAAGTCAAGGAGGCCACGCAGTATAGACTGTGTAGAGTAGCAGCAACAGCACGCAGACTATAAAACCAAAAGGCCCAACCCATATCCTGCTGACCACACCCAACACACCCCAATGGCAGACATCACCCAGCGCAAGAAGCAGCAGGACACGCCAAAGGTCTACTACGACACCTACGGCCGCGAATTCAACCTCCCAGATTTCTCCATCAAGGAGATCTACGAGGCAATCCCTGCGCACTGCTTCGAGCGGTCTACCATCAGGTCCCTCTCCTATGTCGTCCGCGACCTGTTCCTTGTAGCTTGTGCTGGATACGCAGCTACCTACATCCACACACTCCCGTCCCTCCCACTCAGGGTCGCAGCGTGGCTCACCTACGCCGTTGTTCAAGGATGTTTCGGCACAGGTCTCTGGATTCTTGCCCATGAGTGCGGTCACTCTGCATTCTCCCCCTCAAAGAAGGTCAACGACACGGTCGGTTTCGTCCTCCACTCTGCCTTGCTTGTCCCCTACTTTTCCTGGAAGTTCTCCCATGCTCGCCACCACCAAATGACGGGTCACCTGCAAAAGGACATGGTCTTTGTTCCTCGCACTCGCAACTCCAAGATTGAGGCAAAGGGCGCAAAGTCAGAGGACTACCCAGTGCTCCCTCCCGCCGGTGTGGACGAGCACGAGCATCAATCCAAGTTCATGGAGCTGATGGAGGAAACCCCTATTGCAACAGCTTGGGCACTCTTCTTGCAGCAGGTTGGCGGCTGGCCCGCATACCTCTTCAAGAATGTCACTGGACAACCTTACCCAGAGCACTCAACAGCAGCCATCAACCACTTCTGGCCCTTCTCGCCTCTCTTCAAGTCTGAGCAGCGCGTCGAAATTGCTCTCTCCGACCTCGGCCTCGCCTTCACCAGTCTGTGCCTCTACCTCGCCTACAAGAAATTTGGCCTCGCTGCTGTCATCCTGTACTACGTGCTTCCTTACCTCATCGTCAACAACAACTTGGTTATGATTACGTTCCTTCAGCACACCGATCCTGCTCTCCCACACTACCGCGAGGGCGAGTGGAACTACGCTCGTGGTGCTTCCGCCACCATTGACCGTGAATTTGGCTTTGTTGGTCGTCACCTCTTCCACGGCATTATTGAGACACATGTCTGCCACCACCTCATCGCTCGTATTCCCTTCTACAATGCCGATGAAGCGACTGTGCACATCAAGAAGGTCATGGGCGACCACTACCAGCGCGATGACACCAACTTCTTCGTGTCTCTCTTCCGCGCCATGCGTACTTGTCAGTTTGTCGCAGATGAGGGAGATGTTGTCTTCTACCAGAATGCTCATGGTCTCGGTCACAACGCAGATGGACACCTCAACCCTGTCAAGTAGACGAATGCTTTGCTTTGCACTAGACGCTCTTCTCAAATATACCCTCTTTCACACCAAACACTTCTTTAGACGCGTCTCATAGTTCACGTTAGATGGCTCAAGATGCTTATTACACACAAATACTCTGACGACTCAATGACGCTATTGCCTACCCTTGCTCTGATTCTCAATATGCCGTGTCAATCTGCCCTTGGCGCGCGTATACAGGTAGAACAGCGACAAGACATCCTTTGCCACCACAAAGGCCGCACCACCAATCAACACCCGCTGGAAGCGATGGGGGTACCGAGCCTTGAAGCCAGGCACCCATCGCACAAGGATGTGTGAACACCAAACACTGAATTTCGGTAGCAACAATGCACCGGCCACACGACGCGCTAGTACAGGCGCTTCAATCATAAGCCAGCGTTCCACGACTGCATCTTCCTCATCATCGTGTTCTTGCTCAAATTGTGCTTGTTGCTCACCCAGATCTTGCGGTGGTGGCATCTCTTGCGCTGCAGGTGTTTGACGAACAGGCTGGTTGCGTAGAAAGACACCAGGTGTGATTTCACGCTGGCCAGCTTTAATCAAGCCTGCTTCTCGCTTCCAGCGATTCTCGAGGTTTGCAAAGCATAAGCGCCATGCAAGCGCATAGCAATTGCGGAACCAGGGCAGCACGCAAATCCAAAGGGCGGGCGAGGTGTCCATCGGTGTGCGTGCCTCAATGAAGGAACTGTCGCTGAAACACACCAGACTGGGAATGAGCGGTAGTACAAAATTGAAGATGTGGAAGCCTAGACATTAGCATGCGGTCCTAGAGACCTCATAGACTTACGTGAGCCGACGAGGGCGAACGGGATGATGCCAGCAGCAAGATTGAAGCGTATCAAATCGGATGGCTGCAACCTCTCAACCAGTGCAAAGAAGGCATCAGGGCCAAGCACATCTACCATCGCCTGCTGTCCGTAGTAGCAGCATGTTACACCGAATGCTTGACACAGACCAAGCGGGATTGTCGCCAATAATGCTTTTGTAATAAGGGAATCGCCCCGTGCCATCCACGAGACACCCCATGAGTGCTTCGATTTGATGCGATAGGCTTGTTTGCACTGTGGACACCGGACAGGGCGTGTGAGCTGTGAGTGAGATTCATCCACCCACGTCAAAAGACACTCTTCATGCGCAACAAGTGTACAACCACATGGCCGCCGCCAACCTGAACGCATGAGCGCAGCATCACTCACGACTTCCTCCTCAAAGCAGATCCAGCAGCGGCGCAGGTCTATCTGTTCATCATCGGCGGATTGTAATGGCTGACGTGCCAATTCAACAACTTCAACGTCGTATGTGTTGAGGTGTCCACGATCCTGTTCAGACGCGGCAGCCAGCTCACTCTCAGCGGCCGAAGTGCGGCGCGAATGTCTTGTGACCTGCGACTGGAAGCTGCTGCTCATGCCTCGCCTAGACTGAGTTTATTGAACTACTATAGCTAGTCGTGGTTGAACGACGTCAGGTTGAGGTGTGGAGAAAAATGCCAGCGAGCGACCACGGCAACCTCAACATACACGGACAAAGAAGCTCAAGTCTGGGAGGGGTTGCTATCCGAGCACCTACAGCGCGATTACATGCTCCGTCCCTTTTCATACATGCTACAACCTGCACGGTACCAGCCCTGTGCAGCGTGTGTGGTCAGCTTCCAATAAACTGTCCTCGTCTCAGTGCGCTCATCGCTCTTCGCCCTGCGTGTGCTCGTAATCGGAGAATCCAAAGTCACCTGTCCCATCGTACAGCGTCGTCGATGACCATTGTCCCTGAGCAGGACCAAACGCTGCCAGGCCATCGTAGTTGGGATCGTATATCGCCAAGTCCAGCAGTCCGGCCATTGGATGAATTTGACCGTGCTCGTCCATACACTCAGGCACGCCATACTCATTGGACAGCAAGTCGTATTGTGGCTCAGCAAGATTCTCATGCGGCGTATTGACGCCATGGCTTGACACGCCTGAAAGATGACCGGGCAACTCTTGCGGCGGAAGCATCTGTTGTTGCTGGTGCATCTGCATCGCTTGCAGCTGCGCTTGCTGCGTTTGCTGCGCTTGCATCCATTCATAGTGCTGCAAGTCCATTTGCGCCTGTGCCTCTGCGTCCGCCAAAGTACGCGCTTCCTCCAGCTCTTGTCGTCGACGCTGCACTTGCAAGTGATGCTGCCTCAATGCCGACTCGGCTGTCGGTACTGACCATGGCGATTCTTGATCTGAGCTCGAATGACCAGTCGTCGATCGCGGTGGAGTGTCAACGCGGAATGGCGGCGCTTGTGCGTAATACCCCTGCTGCAACCTTTGTTGCTGCATGACCAACGATGCACGCGCCTCACTCGCCGTTGGGAATAAATGCGACGTGGACGCGCTTGCACCATACATGCTTCGGTCTGGCTGCAATGGATAGTAGCCGTATGGAAAAGGTGGTTGCACATGCCGCATATAGTCCTCATGCGAATACATAGCAGGTGGTACGCCAGAGTCGCTCACGGTCCCACTTTGTCGGTATGGTGTACCCGTCTTGGCAGATGTCGTTTTCCCATCCTTCTTCTTCTTTGGGTGGAATTTGTAACCAGGATACAGTGCCTGATGGTTGGCCTTGGCTTGCTTTGCAAGACTATCATATCGTTCCTTTGTCTCCCTGGATTCGTTGCGCCACATCTCACCAATGATGCGCGAGATGGACTGATGGTTCTTGTTTGGTACTGTGGGCCACTTGTCCTTGCGATACAGCATGAAGGAATTGAGCGGTCGTTTCGGTTGATCGTCCTCGGCCGATTGCTTCGACTTGGCCTTTGAAGCACGTCTCGACGATGGCGCGCTGACAGAGGAAGGGATCGGACTCGCTGAGCTGCGAATCATTGCATGTATAGAAAGGGGCGATGCAGTCAAGTCGTAACCCGCAGCAGGCGACCTTTGATAGGCATCGTCGTCTTCGTGCGCCGAGTCTTCACCACTTGGAAAGACGGATGATACATTAGAGCGATAACTTCCAACAAACAGGCTCCCGGTATCAACATGGCCTTGCTCAGCTTCCGCAAGCACTGGATGGCCATGCTGCTTACCAAAGGTCATATCACGCGGCGTCGGCGGTTGCACAGTCAAACCAGGACATGCACCGAGCTCCGGCATAGTGGAAGAGCGCTTGAGTGAGCGATGCGGTTGCTCTTGCTGCACGAGGTTTATGTCGCTGTATTGTCGCTCTCGTGAGCGACCGGGGACTTCATCTGGACGCATCATCTCTCAGGAGGAATCGATGCATGCGCAAGTCGCTGCGGTCAAGTGATGAGACTAGTGCGAATGGTCTTCTTAGTTGCAGTAGGATGAGAGAATGAAGAGGCCGGGTGGTGGTGTGTATACGTGCTTGTACCTTTATTGTCGGGCAGCATGCGGATTTTGTCCAAGACAGCAGATAGCCTACAGGCAGGAATGAGTATGATGCGGCCGTCTCGCCTGCATTGCCTCGCCGCTGCTGCCCAAAGGGATTACAGTTTCCTTTGCCTTTGTCAAATGGCTGGGATGATCCTTCAGCACAAAAGAATCCTGCAAAAGGTGGGCCGTACTGAACGGCGATTGGAGGAGGCTTCGTTTCAAATGTTGCTCGCCGAATGATCGGGCGTCTTTGTCCACTTTGAGGCTTGCACGGAAGTCGAGCCCTGAAATTGAGACAGAATCTTCACTATTTCATAGCCCAGGCGAACTGCTTCAGACCGGTCGCAGAAACATTCCGGAAGGTGGTACTTCATCGTTCTTGCTCAGTGGTAGTGGTGGCCTGTAGGCAAGCCAACACAAGGACATCCGTCATGCATGTGTCACTGTGTCGGCTGCGAGCATGTTAAGACAAGCTTGACTCGGATGTCGCGCTCGCAGCTTCGCAAGTACGAGAGCGCGATACCAAAAGTGTCGGTGCATGCCATAGCTTCCAGAGCCGGGGGATCGGTTCTTTTTTATTATTATTTGCATTCAAAGCTATCAAGTAGCTATGAGTCTAGAATGTAAACGGTAGGATGAAATGAATGACTTCACGAACGTCTGTGAACAGACGAACAGTGCGGGATTCTCCTCCAGGCCTTGAACCAGCAAGCTGCTCCTTTCCTGCAGGCATACCCGCTAAAACACCCTTTGTTTTATGCGCCCTCGGCGCACGATTGAACTCGCCGGACCGAGCGACCAATGTCGCGATCCGTGATTGCCTCCAGCTGGACCTCGCTGAAACGACGAGACCGCTGAAGCTTCCAGACACAGTGCACAAAGGCCGCTCTCCGGATGATGATGTCTCTCATGGCCTTCGTTGCAGCTGGGCAGACCAGATCGACGTAAGATGGGTGGCGTTCCCGATAAGCTGCTTGCCAAATGCGTTTGGCAACTGTGCACTCGACAAATAGGTGCTGGAGCGTCTCCTCCTCGTCCTGCATGCAAAGGAGGCACCTTGTGTTTCCGACATTGTTGATGAAGCGTGGATCGCGCCATCGCCCCACATGGCTAGCAGGATGGAGACTGCCAAGAGAGAGAAGGTGCAGTGTGTCTTCCGTGACCGGATGTCGGTGGCGGAGGTAGCGCAGGAATAGCCACCATTTCTTCCATTGCTCCATTCCCACCTGTATCTTTCGCTCTTGTCCAATGGACAGATTGGCGGGCGTTCAGTCTTGTGGAAATAGGCCGTGGCTTTCTCGAAGGCACTCTCGTTGACTTTCTGGCCAGTTGGCAGAGTAAAGAACTTGTATGGAACATCTGACGAGGCGTGCATATCAGTAGATGTGCGGCCAATCTGTAATGACCACGCTGGCAGTTCCCTGTTTCTTTGTTCTCTTTGTTCCCTTTGTTCTCGCTCGTACTCTCAAGACGAACATCTCATCTCAATCTATCGGCTTCGCTGCCTACACGTCATCCAATCTGGTTTCATGCAGAGTTCTCTTGCTCTCGCTCTGCTCTCGTCACCTCGTCTCGCTCCTCTTGCAATCCGCTCTCTCGCATGAGCCTGATGGACATAAGACGACAGCCTTCTGCTGTCTTCTGCTCTTTAGTTTACAATTCATTATCTACCCTTAGTCCTTGTCAAAGTCCTGTCCTCAGCGCAAGCCATCTTCGTCCCTCATCACCTAGATCCTTACACTTTGTAAACTCTACAAAGCTTGCACAGGCACCCACTATGTCCTCCTCAGACGCATCTACTCTCCAGTCCGAGACCCCTCAGCCTGCCACCTCGTTCACGCCAGAGTTTGTGGAAGGACTTCTACAGCGTTTGACCCAGCTCGAGGCTGTCGTCACCGCCATTCCCATCGCTCCTCCCGTCACGCCGGCGAGCGCTTCTACCCGGTCATTCGCCAAGATCGCCGACCCGGTTCCATCGCATGGATTTTGCAGCTCCTCCACGGTAACGCTGCCAAATGGCGCGACTCACGTGCCACGGAGCACCCGGAGACTGGCATGATCTACTTCCCAACTCTGCCGGATGCCAAGACAACTCTCAACGAGTTGATGAAGTCCTTTGCGACTCGCAACTCGGTTGCTGAAGCCAAGCGCGACCTTGCTAAACTCAAGCAAGGCGAGAAGGAAAACATCAGCGTGCAGTTGGCGGAATTTGAACGCCTGACAGCCTATTTGGACATGACAGACCAAACCAAATGCGAAAGGTTGTTGCAGACCCTCAACACCAAGATCACAGAGGGGTCGTTTAAACTTGATGATCTCGCCGAGGATGACTACACTTCCTTGGCTCAACCCGCTGTCCGAGTCGAGGCGCGCAACCTCAAGCGCAAGGCCATGGAAATCAATCCCCTGTACGCGATGTTGGACAAACATCCCAATCCAAGGCGCCAGCAGCCCTACCCGCCCGTCGAGCAGCGATCGTCTGTTGCTCGTCCTTCTTCCGGTGGTCTCCAGCCAATGGAGATTGATACTGCTACTTTCCGAGAGACGCGTCAGCGCC
>QXDU01000282.1:0-41460 GCA_003717275.1 Protomyces pachydermus | reverse complement strand
GGTGGGAATGGAGCAATGGAAGAAATGGTGGCTATTCCTGCGCTACATCCGCCACCGACATCCGGTCACGGAAGACACACTGCACCTTCTCTCTCTTGGCAGTCTCCATCCTGGTAGCCATGTGGGGCGATGGCGCGATCCACGCTTCATCAACAATGTCGGAAACACAAGATTCGCGAGGGACGTACATGTGGATGTGGTGATTACTACACAGAGTTACGAGGTAAGGCTGGGTCCTTGGCGTTGTGCCACGAAACAGTGATCTTGAAGTCACGACGATCTCAAGCGGCGCCGAAATCACAGGGGCATTGGGCAGGACGTATTTGATTCTTTTGTGTTCTAGTACATTTACTGCCATCTACGACGCTGCATGATCTATAGCAAGCGAGCAATTACGAAAATTTTATGTGCGATGGCATGCCTGTATCTGTAACTTCAGCGCTAATTTAGCTATGCAATGCTGCTACGATGCATCTTATAGTTTCTTCATCTATTCTAGAGCCCTCCAGCCCCCTCTCCTTGTGCTCCTGTACCGATCTTGTTTGCAGCTGAAATTCATGGCATCTCGATCACTCCAAGGCTTAAATAAAGCCTTGCAAGAGCTCAAGCTGTGGCCAAGGTGTACGAAAATTAGCCGAGCACTGACAGGACATAAGGACACGGATTACTCTCAGCCCCTTCACGTCCTGCATACTTCTGCTGTCGCTGGAAAAGCAAAAAATCTCGACTCTGCTGTGTTACTCATACTGGCTTGGTCATGGTCTGTCTTGATCTAGGAGACTGATTCGAGGAGACCAACGCGCAACTAAGCATTCTTGTGCACGTACAATTTGCGCTGTATCATGTCCTCTGAATGCGAGAGCCAACATGACAATACCGGCGTCAGCGCGTCGGTCAGCTCTGACGATTCTGTAAAATGCTGGTCAGAAACGCAAGACCGCTCTATCGCCAGGTCGCTGCTCGAACGCTCTTTGATAGGTAGCGCTGGCTACGAGAAGAAGACATATGGGGCACTAGACCTCACTCTCAATATGGATGGAGCCCAGGATCTGGAGGCCCATTACGGCTGTGTCAATGCACTATCTTGGTCAGAGGATGGCCGCTTCTTGGCTTCCGGAAGTGACGATACACACATCATGCTTTGGGATGCGCAAGACTCGGCCAAGGGACTTGTACCATCACGCTCGATTCATACTGGACATCGAGCCAACATTTTTGATGTACAGTGGCTGCCCAATTCGGGCAATTCAAAGATTGTGTCTGTGGCCGGAGACGCTGAAGTACGTGTTTTCGACCTTGAGCATGCTGCGCAGAGAGGAACTACTTCCTCGCCTAGCGTATACACCAACAACATGGATCGCGTCAAGAGAATTGTAACGGAAAACAGCCACACGTTCTTGACGTGCTCAGAAGATGGGTCAGTGCGACAGTACGATCTGCGTCAAGGCATAGCAGAAACGATGCGACGTCGACCACTGGTTCATTACAAAAGCCCACGAAATAACTTGACTGCGCTGACCATCAATCGCACCATGCCATACTTGTTTGCCACAGGCGGCTCCGCACCCTTTGCATTTTTGCACGATAGACGCATGCTTCGCCACGTTGAATTGCAGTGGGGCGACGTCACTGGTCTGGACGAGTCAAAGCCCTCGCAACTTGTTCGGCTCTTCTCGTCTCATGTCTCTAAGAGAGACGCAGAACTGACAGCGCTCAAGTTTAGTACAGCGAGACCCAACGAGTTGCTCTGTTCCTGGTTAAATGAGGGTATTTTCGTGTATGACATCAACGGCGGGGCAACGCCAACAAGATTTGACTCTTTGGCATCCAGCGATGGCCCATCAAGCGGCAGCGACAAGAGAATATCTGGTGAGAATGACGATCCTGAAGCAGCTGCAGATCCTGGAATTCAGGGGAATCTTTGGCATATGGAGGACGAGGATTATGATGCTGAAGATGATCATGATTACGAAGAGGATTTCGATGATTCTGACTACGACGATGAAGAAAGTTGCGATTCAGACGATTCGAGGTTCGATCCAAGGTACTATGATGAATATGATAGCGACACCTATATGTTGGATCAGGATCTGCTGAGACCTTTCATGCAAGTTTTGCGAACCTCCAGCATGCGACCTGCACCCAATACGACATGCAAGTCTGTCAAAGGTGTTCCGAAGCTTGAGCCCACTTCGCGCGCCTTCATGGACCACATCAATATCATGACCACGAAGGACGTCTGCTACTATGGTATGGACGATGAATATGTTATGAGCGGTAGCGATGATGGCGCTCTCTTCATTTGGGATAGAGGGAGCGGCAAAGTGATGGATATACTGAAATGCGACACCGACACCGTCAATGTCATGGCACCACACCCGTTCTGGCCTCAAATTGCTGTCTCTGGCATTGATGACACCATCAAGATACTCGAGCCGTTCTGTCCAGACTTAAAGGACTCTAACTTCAAGTCGAGAGCACTCTCCGGCATATTTTCGCCTGCGTCTGAAGCCTTTTTTGCCGCAAGATTACGCGGCAAGCGTGGATCTTCAGGAAGTAATGGAGAATCACGCATCATGACAGCTCATGAGCTCCATCACCTACGATGCTCGAAGGGTTTAGGTCCTGGCATTTGCAACTGCGTCTCTCTGCTTTAGTCGAGAGCATCGTGTCCCTGATCGGCATTCCTGAAGCGTCGGCGCAAGCCCCTGGCAACAAGTACGAAAAAGATGCCACTTTCTGTGGGTCCACCTCGATGTTGTTTCAGATGCATGGCGCTACCAATTCTTGTCAAGGCAAGTCATGGTGTCTGCGACTGCGACGCACGAAGGGCAGGGACCCATCGATTGCTTATGAGCCTGGCCTAATCTGGAGCTGCGTCTTCGGCAGCATGCAAGCAATATCACGGCAATTATAAGTGCAAATTTGAACGCAAATCTCTGTTGAGGCATCGTTGTCATGTGCATGCTTCATAGTCTCTTTCGTCAAAATCTAGGCATCTTTTTCCACCTGAATGCTCCCCTCTTGCTGTTTTCCTTCCTGCTGCTTGATGGACGCATCCGCTTGCGATGACGATAACGCTCTTGCCGATTGGCCGGCGCCAGTATTCGCGCCTGCCTCCTCCTTGATCCGATTCAGCTCTCCGACAAAAGAAGCGCCCCAATACGCAGATGTGTACTTATGAACATACCGCGATAGTTTTTCGTAATTGACTCGACGTGTTTCCTCTGGCATCGTAACAGCTTCGTGAATGGCAACGGAGAGATCTTCGATGTTCCAGGGATTGACGATGATGCTTCCATTCAGGGACTGCGCGGCGCCTGCGAACTCAGAGAGAATCAATGAGCCATGTCGGTGTTCTTGCGTGCATACATATTCGTATGACACGAGGTTCATGCCATCTCGCGTCGAAGAAATGAGGCACACATCAGAGACGCTGTACAACGCAATGAGCTCATCGAAGGAAACGCTGCGATGCAAAAAGTGGATTGGCATAAATTCAATCGTGCCAAATTTGCCATTGATACGGCCCACGAGCTCGTTGACAACAGCGCGTAGATTTTGATACTCTTCGACATCCTCGCGTGACGGCACAGCCACTTGCACGAGCACCACTTTCCCGATCCATTCTGGGTGTTCAGTGAGGAAGACCTCGAATGCATGGAGCTTTTGGGGCACACCCTTGATATAGTCAAGTCGATCCACACCTACAATCAATTTGATGCCTTGGAACTTCGATTCAAGGGCTTTGATGCGTTGCTGGACTTTTGGTTTCGCTAGACCTTCTTCGAACCGCGTTGGGTCAACGCCAATAGGATACGTTCCAACATGCACCATGCGTCCTTGGCACTCAATACCATTTGGCAAAGTATTGAGCTTGAGAATACGTGCACACGATGAGATGAAGTGTCGTGCGTAATCATACGTGTGGAAACCAATCAAGTCGCAACTCAGCAATCCACGCAAGAGTTCCTCGCGAACAGGCAAGATGCGATAGATTTCAGAGGAGGGAAAGGGCGTATGCAGGAAGAAGCCGATGCGAACATTTTTGCTGCTATCACCCATTTCTTCACGCAGCATCTGGGGTAGTAGCATGAGGTGGTAGTCATGGACCCAGATAACATCGCCATCCTGTACACCTTCCTTGGAGTGTACAATGGCGCGTGCAAAAGCGCGATTCGCCTGCTTATACGCCGCCCAATCTTGCTCGTTAAAGGATATCTCTCCTGGATGGTAGTGGAAGAGTGGCCAGAGGATTGAATTACTGAAGCCGTTGTAGTGTCTGTCTGATGTTTCTGCATCCAGGTACACAGGCACTGTTGTATAATCGCGCATCAGTGTCTCTTCCACACCGGGCCGGTCTTCATTAGGCACCTCCAAGCCAGGCCATCCGTACCAAGTGAACTTTGTAGAGCGCGCAAGACCAGCAAGAGAGGAGACGAGGCCACCTGCGCCCTGACCAAAGCTGTAGCCGTGTTCCTTCTTGGTCATGGAAACCGGCATACGGTTTGACGCGAGAATGATCTTCATGGTAGTGAGATCGTGGGTGTGACGTTCACCAAAGTATGAAATGGGTGAAAGACGATGCAGCGGCCGTCTGGGCCTGTTCCTTGTCTCTGCTGGAAGTGAGAGAAGGGCCTGGTGGTGTGTTGCAGCCTGAGTGTGGTGCCTTGGTTGCTGCTGCGTGATGTCGCCTGCTCGTCATTTCGACTGCGACACCAACAACTCGATCATGAAAGTGCTGGAAAGGAGCTCGAGGATGCAATAGGTAGCTTGTATAGAAGAGATAGAGATGAAGAAACGCCTACTACTACTACTTGGTACACTTGTCTCTTGAAGACCAGCCAACACACATCAAGAACCAACAAAAATACACTTTTACTGCGCTTCAGTGCCACCGACGAGGTAATGCCTGAAGCCTTCAAAGCATACCCAGCAGATTGCATTCGCCGGCATAGCAGCCACAACTCTCGGCCGCAAGCCACGAAAGAAGCCTGCATACCCATGCCGTTCGTAGACAATTTTCGAAGCTTCCATCAAACCATCTGCTTTACGAATCCGTGCATCTGTACTTGTACCGCGCGTTTGCAGCAAGGTTTTGATGACATCGAGAGGTGTTGTTGCAGCAGCTGCAGCAGCACCTGCAAGACCACCTGAGATCATGTGTGTCACAGGATCATACTTCTTTTTCGGGTTGAGCACTTTCGACAAGGATTCATATGTCGAGAATTGAATGGCCGTAAAGGGAATGGTCATGGTGAGGGTGGTTGGGTAGGAGACGTAGAATGCGCGAAGACCTTCGTTTGCGTAGACGGTCCGGGCACAGTCTGCGACGCTCTTGTATGTTGAGCCGTGGATCTGCATCCGTTGCTTCATGGTATCGAAAGGGTTCATCAGTGCGTCAGACTAAAGGGTGAGTATCACACTAAGCAAAAAGACAAAGACATACGCAGATGGTGGCACAAGCGCCTGCTGCTCCTGTGATGATGGGATGATGACCATCGCCGATATTGCCGCCCTATTGTTAGCCAAGTCGACCAAAAATGGCGAGATCAACGAACCATGTAGTTCTTGGTGAATTCGTAAGTGCCAAAGTACACAGCATGCGCAGGTCCAGCTCCAAGAATGACCGAGGTCATACCCCGCCAAAGTGACCGTACACCTTCTGTAGTGGAGATCTTGCTGATTGCATTCGTGATGCCTGTATAAACGGCTCCGGGTGCAGGTTGAACGATTTGCATGCGTGTCTTGATGGCATCGACAGGATACATGAGTGTGTGTTCCTAGTACATTGTCAGTCTTTGCTTTCTTCTTGCTCCATAAAGGACTTCTTCGAGCGGTCCTAGGGATTGACGTACTGCGATGCCGGCGAACGCTCCGGCGATCAAGTTTGCATACAACGGAGTGCTCTCCGGGAGGCCCTCGTAATCATACTCATCAATGAGTAACGCTTCAGTGGAGGACATTTGATCGGGGAAAAGACGGGCCGTCTAAGAAGACGAGCTGATATGTCGATAGCCTTCGTATAAAAAAGAAGAGAAGCGAAATCGCCTTGTGAGGGATGTTAATGGCTAGGGTTATTTGACTTTTTCTCTAAATCTGCGATGGACTTGCTGATAGACTCTGGACCAGATCAAAATCAGGTGAGTGAAGGAGATGAGGCACTGTCCTGTCTCTATTACTATCACTGTCCAAAGTAAAAGAAGAGCCCTGCGACTGTGGAGGAAAAGAAGCAAGGCGACCTTGTATCTCCGGCGATCGTTGCAGTGCTGTCCAAAAATCCTTCCAGCAGCAGTCAGCGATTGCCCGCGTCTGTCGGCCTTAAATCTTGGAACAATCAAAAGTGAGCAGACCAGGATGCAGCATGGCATAAATGTCGTTACTGTCTATAGAAATGTGTGGATCCTCACATATAGATGCACTGCTTCGTAGATGATCATAGATCTCCCTCCAGCACAATAGTCATGAAAAATGGGGAATAAGTCAGTCGTCATTGAAGAGCAAGGCCCTCAAAGCTTGGTCTTGGTCTCGTAGTGCACACCTTGCACGGCCGCCTTATCGCAGAACCAGCTGCATTTATCGGTCGTTGCCCTATTCACCAAGGCGCACGGCAAGTCAGAATCCAAGTTATCGAAAATCTCCCTCAGGATCTGCTGCTTGCCCTCACCTTTAGCAACAAATGCAACACGATGGGCAGCAGATACCACTTTGAGCGTCAGTGTGATGCGTTTTGGTGGCGGTTTGGGTGAATCTTCAACGAGTGCAATCCAAGCAATATCTTCCCGCAAGACAGGATGGCCTGGGAATAAAGAGCAGGTATGGCCATCCGGTCCGCATCCCAGCAAGATCAAATCAAAAGACGGCACCTTGACTGTTTCCTTGTTGGCGAACACCTTGACGAGTTGCGACTCATAATCATCCGCCACGTCCTGCGGCTCCAACGACGCATCAATCGTATGGATCTGAGCAGCAGGAATCGCCGTCTTGCTAAAAAACTCTGCTTGCTGCAACTTGTAGTTGCTGTCCTCGTGATCCAAAGGGACGAGCCGCTCATCGGCGAAAAAGACGTGCCATTTGGACCAGTCAATCGAGGGGTCCTGACAGATACTTGAGCCCATGAACTTCGCGAGTGATCCACCAGAGATGGCGAGTGTGAAGCGGTCTCGAGCTGCGACAGCTTCATCATACGCCAACTTGATGTATTGACCTATACAGAAAAAAGGGTCAATCAAATTGTGGATGCATGCAGGCGCTTGTCTTACCTAAGGCGTCTGTGATTTGATCATTTGATTCGAATGCGTATAGCGTGGCCATGGTACTTTCGAAGCCGTGTAGAATGAGCTAGAGAGTGGGAGCTGTCTTTGGTGAGAGTGCTCGATCGTCTCTGCCAAAATGTGGTGCACGTGCAAATGACGGCGGGCGAGCATGTGCCCTCGAGCTAAAGAGATGAATGACAGGCTGGATCAGGCTGGCCCAGGCTGGGTGAAAGCAAATCTATCTACAGACCATCCATAAAACACTTCTATCGCATATCATAACATACCTAGGTGGATTTCACCAGGCCAACTTGGCAATGATCGACTTTGGGTAGCGTCGAACAAGGAACTTCCTGCCTTCGTCCAGCAGCAGCAAGCCAGCACCCAGTGCAACAGGCAAGAACCAGTGCTCAACAGGCACCTCCGCCGTTCCCAATACACGCTGCAATGCAGCAATATAGTTGAAGAAGAAGGCAATGACAATCGAAAAGAGCATCGCTGCGAAAATCAACGGATTGCTCGATTCACGCTTGCAGAGAGGTGGGTGCTGCAAGATCGAGAGATGGCGTGTGCGTGTTGCCAGCAGATTGAAGAGTTGCATGATGATCAGCGTGATGAAGTAAATGGATGAAGCTGTGTTGAAGGCAGCTTGCATGTCCTCTGCATTGTAGCCCTCAGGATACTCCCCATAGCTGAGCCAGAGCACGCTGAAGGGAATCTTGGCCGTTCGTTCAAGCCACCAATAACTCATTGAAAAGGCACACAAACACTCCATCAATCCAATAAACAAGTAGGCATGACCAATGAGTCTGACATCAGCCAGTCTGTCCTTTTTGAGGTTTCGCGGGCGACGCATCAACAAGTCTGCTTCGGGCTTCTCAAACGCCAGTGTCATTGAAGCCACGGCATCCGTCAAGCAGCAGATAACAATCATGAGGAAGGAGCTGAGTACCTGTGGCAGTCCAAACACAATGCTCGTAAGGACTGGCCATAGCTCTGAGAAGGTACCAGCAGGGAGGAGGTAGATGAGAGTCTTCTTGAGATTGTCCATCACAAGCCGACCTGATTCAATCGCTGAGATGATAGCAGAGAAGTCAGACAACAAGACCATATCTGCCGCTTCAATGGCCACATCCGAGCCACCAGCCATTGCAATACCGACATTGGCTGCTTTGAGGGAAGGCGCGTCATTGACGCCATCACCCGTCATGGCAACGACATTGCCACGCGACTGAAACTCCTTGACAATGCGCAGTTTTTGCTCAGGCGTTGTTCGAGCAAAAACAACCTCTTCGTATTGAGCAAGTTGATTCCACTGATTGTCATTCAGTGTGATGAGTTCTGGACCACTCAGCACAATCGCACCAACAAATTCTTCACTCGGCGCAACGACCAGTGTCTTAACGAGATGCGCAAGACCATGCACGTCCGGATGCGTAATGATCCCGACTTGCCTTGCAATAGCAGCAGCTGTCAATTTAAAGTCGCCCGTGACCATAAAAAAGCGAATGCCAGCACCACGACAAATTTCAACAACCTCGGGGATATCTTCCTTTGGCGGGTCCACAATACCCACCAAACCAACGCAAACCAACTCGGAACGTGTACAAGACTCGATATAGTCAGCGAAAGCCGCACTACCAGGTTCAACGAGCTCTGCAGAAAGAGAGGTAGCAGGGATGATGCGACGAGCAAACATGAGAACACGCAAACCCGTAGCAGACCATTTCTCTTGTAAATCAGAGAGCATCTCCTTGTACTCCGCTGTCAGCTCGACAATCTCACCATTTGGCAGGAGGAGGCGTGTGCAGCTCGACATGAGCACATCCGGCGCGCCCTTCAGCGTCAAGATCGAATCTTCAAGATCCGTAGACTCTCGCTCTGCAGGCGACAGCGCCAATGCCAGTGCGTCCCTCGATGTAGCCCTGGACAAACGCAGCATAAACTTGTTCTTGGAGTTGAAGGGCACCTCAAAGATTTTCGTCCATCGTTCACGAATAGTAGCGATGGGTGAGATGGTTTCACACAGTCGCAAAACAGCACAGTCTGTTGCGTCGCCAAACATCTTGCGCTCAGAGACTGGCATATTGAGGGTTGCTGCATCAAAGGTGGCAGCGCAAGTCAACGACGCCGTGGCATGCAGAACTCCGACCGGTGACTCCTTCTCTGAGCTAGCGACAGCATAGTGACACTCCTCAGGCGTCATCTCAAGATCACCAATACTTGCATTGACCACAAACATCTTGTTCATTGTCAGTGTACCCGTTTTGTCAGAGCAGATGAGGTTGACGGCGCCAAGGGTTTCTACTGTAGCAAGAGACTTGCAAAGAACGTTTGATCGTTTCATTTTGTTGGCAATGATGGTCAAGCTGATGGTAACGGCCATAGGTAGTCCCTCAGGCACAAAGGCAACGCAAACCGAGACGACATCAACAATGAGAAGCGAGACAGAGATCCACTTGGGATGAGAGCGACGAATCCATGCAGCCCACAGAACAACAACCATGATTGATGTGAAGAGCGCAAGTCCAACAATGATACGCACAAAACGGAAAATTTCAACTTCAAGTGTCGTCTTGCCCTCTTTGCGGCCTTGTGACAATCTCGAAATGCGACCAAAGACAGTCTTGTCACCAGTTTGAATGACGAGTCCAAGACCCGAACCACCGACGCAGTGCGTTCCTTGCAAAGCAATGTTTTTCGTCTCGAGAAAGTTGTCGTCCGTCTTGTGAGGAACACCAGCGATTGGTTCCGCTTCGCCTGTCAAGACAGCACGATCAAAGCTGAGATCTGAAGAAGCTTCAACAATGCGCAAGTCTGCTGGAATTTTGTTGCCGAGACGAATTTGGACCAGGTCGCCGACAACGAGTTCCGTGGCGTTGATGGTAATATCCGCGCCGTCGCGTCGAATTATGGAGTCTGCAGGCAACATGCCAGTGATGGAGGACATGGTCTTTGCTGTTGAGAAATCCTGGTATGCATTGAGCAGTCCCTGAATGACCATGACGGCCAGCAACACAATAGCAAGGGCGAGGGTTGCTTGCTGGGGTGGGTCACCGAGAGGCTTCCAGGAGATGAATGTCAGGATGGATGCAATGAGCAAAAGACTGCCGAATCCACCAAGAAAGTACATGACGATGCGCTGAAATAGCCTATTCGAGACTGGGGTCGGCCGGTTGAGGCCATCGCGTGCCAATTTGTCCTTTGCCATTGTTGAAGTGAGACCCTGCGTCATGGATGTATTGAGCATCCTTGCAAGATCATCGACACTCTGTGTGTGGTATGTCAAAGAGGACAGCTCTGCCACAGCCTGCGACGACTTCTTCTTGTCACCCTCCAAAGGCTTCTGCCTTTCCTGCGTATCGGCGACATTGATGGAGAGTGTTCGGAAGCCAATCGGCAAGGTGGTTTCGGCCATCGACCTGCGACGAGAGATGGTCCGCGCCAGGTCGAGCGAGTGCGTCGAGCGAGAGGTGCGCACACTGGCATTACTGCCGCGACGGTCCCGTCGAGCAAGACGTGCGCGGCCGGCGACTGGTCCATCCTCATCCTCAAAGGTATCGGCATACGTGATGCGCGACTTGGGGACTGCCTTTTCGAGGTCGAGGCTGTTTGTTTGCTCTGACTTGTCCATTGTCTTGGCGTGTTAGTTGCGGGCAATGAGGGGCGCTTTTTTGCGGTGAAAGCTTACGAAAAGACGAGGAGGGAAGAGTAGGACGGAGGATGACGGTATGGGAGGGTGAGGAAGTAGGGAGAGGGCGCGAGGGCCTCTTAAGGAGGAGCAAAGGCTGATTGATAGGAGTACGACTTGATAGCGTGTGAAGGAGTTTCAGGTTGTTGACCGTCACAGTCAGCCGCGTGCGACATGGAAGAGCTTGGATTCAGGAGCGAAACGGCAGCGAGGCCAGAGCTGGTACCAGGCTACTACCAGGCCAGGTGAGCGGCATTGTACAGAGTGAGCTGGATGAGGGCCCTGCTGAAATTACGTGCAGCGATTCAGATATTTTTGCCGCGTGCTTGAGATTGTACACAGAGCAGCATCCAGTGATTACCGCATTTTGCAGCACTCTTGCAGTGAGCGCAGATGGCATGTGAGTTGAGCAGTTAATCGCAATCGGATGGACCCTTTCTTTCCGTTTCCCTTTGCTGCTGCTGCTGCTGTCGTGCTGTTTGTTGCCAAGACTTCGAATTTCCTGCCTTCAGATGGAGCCCCACCTCGCCCAATCAGTCCATCCTCAAACAGGACAACGAATCGCCTGCCACGCCCTCCTCCTCGTCAAGCAATTCTCCGGCTTCGACCCTGCCTCATCGTAATGCCTTGTTGGACCCTGCAGACGTGACTGTCAAAAATGGCTGGGCAAAGAGAGGAGGGTCCAACTTCCAAGGTCCATAAATCATACAAACAGCAAATTGCCGGCAATGAGCACATGCAAGCAGCTGGACCAGGTAATCGTAGTGACAATGAACCGTACACAAGATGATGTAAGCACATGTGCAGACCCATTGTCAGTGCAACTTCACAAGGCTATGACTACGTATCAGCTTCTCTCTACAATCTGCACCACAGCAACAAGCGAGTGTGACAGCCTTCTGCTAGCTTTGTAGATGAAAACTTATGTATACAAGTGAGCTAAGGGAACATCTAGACTGCTTGCGCTTGATCATAAGCCTCCAGGTCGAGCGTCAATGACTTTGACGAATTCTCTTCTTGATCGCGGTAAATACCCACGAGACCTTGTGACTGATGGTAGAGGGCATTCTTGAGAGAAATAACCACGAACTGCAATCCATGGCCGGCATGCTCGCGGATGTAATTGGCAACTTTGGCGACATTTGCATTATCGAGCGCTGCATCCACCTCATCGAGCACAAAGAAAGGTGAGGGTTGAAAGGAGTGGATGGCAAATATTAGTGCGAGTGCAGCAATGGTCTTTTCTCCTCCAGACAACTGCTCCATGTCCCTGAAGCGTTTACCGGGCGGCATGGCGTGGTACTTGACACCATGTGAGAAAGGCTCCTCATCGTCCTCAAGACTCAAGTACGCCGTACCGCCCAGTGGCACATGCTTGCTTTTGGTGAGGTCCTTGTAGATTTTGTCGATTTGACCAGAGATATGCTCGTATGCCTTTGTGAAGAGGTCCAGTCGCTTTTGCTTGACGCGATTGAAGTTATCCTTGAGCTGTTTCGCCTTCTTGCGTGACTTTTCAAACTCCTTTTCCGTTGAATGCAAACGCTCCTCCACCCCTGCAACACGTTCATGCGCTTTTGTATTGGGCACCATGCGTTCAAGGTCTGCTTCAAGCTCGCGAATCTGTTCCGTCAAGGACAAATCAACAGACTCGCTGCCATCCTGCTTGAGATCATCATCGAGCTCTTCAAAGTCAATCTCAATGCCCCAATCTGCAATATCTGGCTGCTCTGCTGCATCCTCCGTCAAGTTCTCCGCAAGAGGCACATTGTCGAGACGACCTTTTGTCAGGGGCAAGTCAATCTCTTCAAGCTTGCATCGACGCAGCAAGACGTGCCGACGAGCAAGCAACTGTCCAGTCGCAGCTTCACACGCACTCACAGCCTTGGCAACGTGTTCCAATTCCCTTTGCGCATTGTTGAGTGTTCTGGTGGCTTCATTGACAGCAGCATTGCATCCATCCGCCTTTTTACGCTCAGCATCGTACTTGCTCTGCAAATCAGAGACCTCCTTCTCCAGACCAGACATGTCAATTTGCAAATCACGCTCCTCCTTCATGAACCCATCCAGAGCATCCTTGTCGCGCCTGATGCTCGCTTCAATCTTGCGAACACGCAACAATGTCTCCTTCAAAAGATCTTGCTCAAACGCCAGCTGATTACGCAGACGAGCCAATTGTGAAGTGAACTCTGCCTTCTTCTTGCTTGCCTCTTGCATCAATGCACCCTGTGTTGCTTCATACTGTCGGATATTGCGCAGTCCAGCCGACTTGCAGAAACCGGCAAAGATGGCATCTTCAGCTGTATGAAGCGTCTTTTGCAGAGCGCCTGCCTTCTTTTGCAATGCAGCATGTTCCTTCTCCAGTCGCTTGATGGTTGGCGCAAGCTTCTCAATTTCTTCTTCCTCGTGCCTAGCCTCATATTGCCTTGCCTCAAGGTCACGCCCAATCGCCTCTGCATCTGCTTGCAACAACGACCTACGCGCTTCAATCTGTTTCAGCTCTGACTGCATCGCATCTTCACCCGTATCTTGCTGTCGAGCAGCATGCAGCGTTTGTATTTGTGACATGAGCGAGTCGCGAAGTCGTCGCAAGCCTTCCACCTGTGAATCTGTCCAACGCGATGCAGCACCTCTGTTTTCATGCTGTCCACCAGTCAGATTACCAGACTTGTGAATGACGGTCCCATCGAGCGTGACGGCCTTGACCTCAAGACGCTCTTCGTAACATAATCGACGCGCTACATCAAGTGTCTCGCAGACAATTGCAGAACCACAGGCATACTGCATCGCACGCTCAAGAGACGCTTCATACTGGATAACATCCATTGCCAATTTAGCCTGTGGCGAGACGGACCTCAATTCAGCATTGATGGCTCGAACAGTCAATGTGTCGAGTGGCAAAAATGTGGCCACGCCTGCACGCTGCTCTCGCATGTACTCAATACACTCTTTACCCGTACGTTCTGTATCCACAACGATAGCATCATTGTTGCGTCCAAAAATGGTGGCAATAGCAATATCATACTTGCGTTGCGTAGGGCGGCATAAATCAGTCAGACGGCCCTTGACGCCAGGGAAGATTTTGCGCATGGCAGCGACATTGTCCTTGAATTGAACTTCCTTTGTGGTTTCACGTTCTTGATCATTGTGCTGAGAGAGCTTCTCAAGTGTATCATGAAGCTTGTCGTTCAAGTCCTTTTCTTTTGCCTCGCCTGCAGCGCGCGTTGATTGTACCTTTCGCAGTTTTGCATACAAGGCGTCCAAATCCTCCTTCATAGCCGATAACTGATCTTCTAGGTCGTCCTTGCGTCGTTGCATGCTTTCTGCATCATCTTCCAGCGCAGCCTTTTTGCGTTCATGATCAGCTGTCTGTTCTCGCGCCTCCATGAGATTCTCAGAGACACCTCGCAGCTCGCGATCCACTTTTGTAAATTCTGTACGTTCACGCGCACTCTGCTTATTGGCCTCGAGCTTGAGTCTGCGATATTCTTCCACTTGTGCAGCTGTGAGGTTACCAGCTTCACACTCAAGCTTTGCTTGGTCTTGCTCAAACTTGCGCTGTGCCTTCTCGACACTAGAAATACTGCCCTCGAGTGATTGAATTGCGCGCTCTTGCTTCTCTTGCACCGGGGAAACACTTGCAAGGCGCGCCGTTAGTGCTTTGATCGACTTTTCTGTAGACTTGATGCGTTCTTGTATTGCGTCCACAGCAGGCTGCTTCTCAGTTTGGGCTTGCTGACGACGCTTGATGTGGCGCTGCATCTTTTCAACGGTCTGTAGTTCCTTTGCGCGTTTATTTTCGGCATCGTGCAGGCTCTTGACGAGTTTCTGAGTCTCGATCTCCATCCTGGCATGCTCAGCCTTGTTTGTCTTGAGTTGCTCGTCATTCTTATCGAGATCCACTTGTATGTGAAACAAGCGCCAAAGCACCTGCACGAGGATGGCCTGTTCGCGCTCAGCGACTTTGTTGTCATACGCTTCTGCCTCTGCTTGTTGCTCCTGAAAGGAACGCAACTCGGCAGTCATACTGCGCTTCTGATGGAAATTGAAGTTGTTTTGCTCCGTTGCCTTTTCTTGCTCGAGCTTGAGACGCTCATACTCCACCTTGTAGTCCAGACTGCCGCTGATTTGCTCCACAAGTTTGGTCATGTCCTTTGGGGATTGAGACGCAATGGCCTCGACATCTCCCTGAAAGACAAGAAAGTTACGCGCCTTGATGAGGACGTTGTGTGATTCGAGGACAGCATTGTACTGCTTGGCGGTACAGCTTGTTGTATCGATTTTGTAGTCACTACTGCCATTTGCGTTAATGATGCGTTTGAAGCACGTCTCTTTGCCCTCGTCGTCCTCGTAGACCGCCATGACCCACGCGGTGGTAGGGTCATCCTCCTCTGCTGCATTGCCACGGTACACAAGATCCTTCAAATGGCTGGAGCGCAAGTGGCTCGACTTGATGCCCAGCACAAAGGAGATGGCATCCATAAGGTTCGACTTGCCGGCACCACTAGGGGCGTTAGTCTTGGACATGATGTAAATGCGATAGAAATAAGCACGTACTTTGGACCGCAGATACTGGAGAAGCTGCGAAAGGGTCCGATAGTTTGGTGTCCCTTGTATGACTTGAAGTCACAGAGCTCTATCTGCACGAGTCTGCCCATCGCTAGCGTCTCTTTGTAGCTGGCCTGGTCTGGTCGCTTGTCTGGTCGCGTCTTTGGGAGTCGGGGAAAGAGGAACGCGAATTTGTCCAAGACTCAACCAGCGCAGCATCCAGACACCGACAAGGGCCCAGATAAGCAGAGGCAAGCAGGCATGTCCAAGGTCACTCAGTTCGACGACATCCACCTCAACCTCGGCGACAAGCCAGGTAAGCTGCGTCTCGCAGAATCAGGCCTCGGCTGGAAATCACCAGCAAGCACGACACCCTTCACCCTCCCTACCAGCGACATCAAGCAGGCAGACTGGGTCAAGGCGAGCCGTGGGTATATGCTCAAGATCACAACACGCCAAGGGGACGCCGTGACGCTCGACAATTTTAGGGAAGACGACGTGGAAGCCCTCTCGAGCAGCATCCAGGAAAAGTTCAAGCTGGAGCTGCATCGCAAGGAGCATGCCCTCAAGGGATGGAACTGGGGCAAGACAGACATCACGGGCAGGGACCTGTCCTTCATTGTGAATGGCAAGAACGCATTTGATCTACCACTCAAGCATATTGCCAACACCAACCTCACAGGCAAGGCAGAAGTGTCTATCGAATTTGGCCTACCCGGTGAAGCAGATGAGAGCAATAAAGATGCAAAGCGTGAGGCACGACTCGTTGATCAAATGGTCGAGATTCGCTTCTTCGTGCCAGGTCAAGCGGATAAAGGCGACGATGCAGGCAGTGACAAGGAGGGCGCAGCGGACCCTGTCGAAGAAGTCTCCAATGCACAAGTCTTTTACGATACACTCAAAGATCGTGCCGATGTCGGCGAGACAGCCGGTGATGCTATTGCTTCCTTCTCCGATGTTGTCTGTATTGTTCCTCGTGGACGTTATGAGATTGACATGTTTGCCTCGTCTTTGCGATTGCGTGGCAAGACGTACGATTACAAGGTCCAGTATAGTGCCATTGTCAACTTGTTCCTGCTCCCAAAAAATGACGAGGCCAATGTGCTCTTCATTGTTGGTCTTGATCCACCACTTCGGCAGGGCCAGACGCGCTATCCGTTCTTATGCTTGCAGTTTGCTCGCGAGGAGGAGATGGAGGTCGAGCTCAACTTGGATGACGCAGAATACGAACAAAAGTACAAGGATAAGCTCAAGAAGGCCTACGATCAACCCACCCATCAAGTTGTTTCTCAAATCTTCAAGGGATTGAGTGGCAGGCGCGTGACGGTGCCCTCCAGCTTCAAGTCCTACCATGGCCTCGCTTGCATCAAGTGCAACCATCGCGCTAACGAAGGCGCACTCTACCTTCTTGACAAGTGTGTCTTATTCGTTACCAAGCCGACACTCTTTGTGCCCTTCAACGATGTGCGTTCCGTCATCTTTTCTCGCGTGGGCGGCAGTATGAACACGTCCAAGACCTTTGATGTGACATTCACAAGCCGGACGGGTCAAGCGGATCAGCAATTCACCAGCATCAATCGCGAAGAACAATCCAGCCTCGAGGAATTCTTGACAAGTAAAGGACTGCGCATCAAGAATGACTTGCAAAATGATTCGGCTGCCTTGTTGTCTGCAGCACTAGCAGAAGAGGCGGATATGGATGACGATGACGTTCCTGCGATTCGAGGCGAGTCCGGTGGCGAGGATGATGAGTCTCCTGATGAGGACTTTGAGCTGGACTCGAACGAAAGTGACATTGCAGAAGAATTTGACTCAGATGTACAGCAAGATAGTGGCGATGATGAGGAAGGTGGCAGTGAAGCAAAACCGCAAAAGAAGAAGCGGAAGACTGAGGCGTAGCGTCGAGACTCACCATTCCATATATACATTCTATGCGTTGAGAAATTTGGCGTGGAACTTGACATGCTCTGGTGCAAAGCTCGCAATAATGGATGGGTAAGAGTGGTCATATTCATCCTGCAAGCGTACCTCCAGGCCCTTCTGACCCTTGTCTTGAACAACTTTTTGCAGATTCTCAGGCAGCAATTGCTTTTGCTTGAAGAATTGATCACCCGTGCCACTGTCCACCAGTCCATGTATTTCACCATCAAACGACTTCAGCAGCTCAGTTGCATCATGCTTTGCCCAGTTCGCTTTTGAGTCCTCGCCAAAGTAGCCCTTGAAGGCCTTCCTTCCCCAGTCACACTGTGTTGGGTTGCAAATGGGTGCAAAGGCAGATACGGACTTGTAGAGATCAGGATGTTTGAGGTAAAGCGTCAACGCACCATGACCACCCATCGAATCTTCTGGTTAGCAGGCCTGTCGTGTAACTGGAGCGGCACTCACGACCAGAGATGGACGTCTTGCTGGCATCCAGCGAAAACTCCTTGTTGAGCAGCCTGGGCAGTTCCGACGTGATATACGTCTCCATGCGGTAATGATTTTTGTATCCAGGCGTCGTTGCATCAATGTAGAAGCCAGCACCAGTACCAAAATCCCAGCTCTCCTCTTCGCCGTCAATACCAGCTCCCCGTGGAGACGTATCAGGAAAAACGCATGCGATGGCACTTTCAGCCGCTGCTCCGAGGATGTTGCCCTTTTCAAGGCCTACTACATCAGCCTATCGGTTTTCTTTGAAGGTTCACGCACCATTATCGCCGGTACAGGTCAAGCCGCCCAGGTAGTAAAGCACTGGCCACAGCGCCTGTTCTTTCTTCAGCTCTTTGGCTGGAATGAAGACATTGAGATTCGCTTCAAGTCCACCGAGTGCTTCAGACTTGTGAGACAGCTTGTGTATGTACCCGCCAAACGCTTTGATAGTGCTATTGACCTTGAATGAGCTCATGTTGAAGTAGTTTTAGTTCTTGTAGTCGCTGGTCGCCGCGTGATGTCACTTTGGTGAGGTTGAGTCCGGGGAGCACTTGACAAACTTGCGACATACTCTCCGATCAGCTACTGGATCTGCTCATCTCGTGTTACCGTGCAACGTGTACCTGCTCATCGATATAGTCTGGCGAACAGACACTGACTCCCATCATGGAAAGCGCCAATGACTTGCTTCGGCAGCAGATGCAACAAGCACAACGCAATGCAGGGTCATTACCCAATGCGCTATCCTTCCCAGCTGCACCCATGAATGCAACGGCTGCGACTCGTAGGTGGCAAGGTGTCGAGGAAGATCTGCCGGGTTATGCAGCGCAGGGCAATCAAGCAACGCAGTATCAATTTTCTCGACAAGATTTCGCCACCTATAATCTAAGCTGTCTACATGATCCACAGCGGTCACATCTGGTCCAATTGATTGAAGATACTGTTTCGCCCAAGAAGCGCAGATTGCTGTCTAAACGAAACGAGGATGTGTCAAAGGTAAGACTCAAGAGTCGCACCATCCGCGTTTGCAGACGACGTGAGCTTGGCTACAGCGCGCAAGTCACAGACGACTACAGCTTAGCGGAGCAGAGATGTGCGGAGATTCGGCCGACTTTCAAAAAGTCCTTCAATTTGCGGCAGCAGGACCCTTATATTCCCTTGGACACGTCAAACGGCTTGATCCATCTGCATCTGTACAGAGGTGACTACTACCATTTCAGCATACCGCTAGAGAATTTGGACACGGATCGCGGTATCAGACTCGAATGGCGCATACAATGGGCGTTCCTCAATAATAAGAAGGACTATAAGCTTAGACGCATCTTTAAGGGAATGAAGCTCGGCATACTAGGTGGCCCAACGACACAAATCATTGGCTGGTTCCTGCCAACGGCTCAAATTATTGATGGCAGCAGTGGTGAGCATGACGCTGATTTGTCGCGCGTGCCAACAGTCCTTCGTTCTGCTGTGCAATCTGCTCAGATACACGGTTTGCCTTTGGAACGAAACAGAACAGACGGCAGCGCTAGGTCTGAGACGAGCATGAACGACACAGATCTCAATACGCCTGCTGTGCTGGGAAACCTCATTCTGGCAGATGCAGAGCTGAGTAGCGACTTGGTTCCGGGATGGCCTTTAAATGCACCTGCCCGCCAAGAGTCAATTGTGGAGCTCATACGTGAGATGGCAACGACGTCGTTTCTGGCACTCTACTTCCGTGTAGTCTTGGCTGACACGATGCATGAGAGAATCGCCAAGTACACACAAGATGGAGCAAGTCTAGGACGGGGAATGATGTGCTAGCAAGCGCAAATTCATATCACAATAGTAGCCATGCAGTCCTCTACAAGTTGAAGTTCTACGATGATATATGCCTGGCATCAATGAGCGGTGGCATCAAAGCAATTCCAGGGCCCCGCCTATATCAAAATGTGTACATATGCGTGATGTAGCCAGGAAGGTCTTGGATTGCTTTGTTATCACCGCTCACTTATGTGGTTTCTGCTGAGTCTGGATAAGCACCGATACCCTCCTTTATATGTTCTGTGAGGTTGTGCAGACTATCATGAAACTACTTGAAAAGTCTGCGACTTCAATTATGACAAATAGATTCATGTCACCTTGATATACATGCCCTTCATCCAAGTTCGGCTATTGAGTTACCTCATCTGAAGCTTGAGCTTCGATGATGAATGCACACCTGAGCATTTTTGCACGGACAAAGCGTGCCTTTGTGTTCCGCAGGGACGACTCGGGTGTGGTTGACCCCTGAATAGTTGTTCAGATGTACCACTTTCAGGCTTCAGCTGCTCTTCCCGCTTGTCGTCGTTGATCAAGAGGCCGTTTGCTATACAGTTTAGAGGAGTAATAAATATGATTCAACGAAGATGCCATTGGTAACAGTTGGTTTGAAGATTCTACTTCGATTGAAAGGTCGTCAATGGTTGATTCGCGTAGAGATCCAGCTGAAATGCTACATCGCGCGCGCCGGTCATGGTGCTTGCGACAATCGTCAACTCATAGTGCGTATCAGCGGGCAGCACACCCATCTTGATCGGCTCCATCGTTAGACTCGTTTCGCCAAGCGCACACGCAACTTGAACACGTTGAGTGCCAACGACCGCGAGGAAAAGCTGAAGAGGTATCCGAGACGGAATGGAGTGCACATACAAGCTTGCGGAGTTGGCCGCTGGCGAGGTCCAGGTGATGACTGCAGTACCCTTGTCCGGAGTGAGGCAACCTTCCAAATGATGATGTGATTTGCCATAACCCAAGGGCGGCAGAACATTCCAAGTAGGCAACATCGCAAGGTCGAACCAATTGGTACTGCTACTAGGTCTAAGCAGAACCGTCAATTTGAATGTGGAGAGCTCGCCTGGTTGCCAAGTGGAACACACAACGGCATACCGGCCTGGTGGTAGACCTTTGGCGGACAAGATATTGGTCATGCGCTGGTACGCTTTGCCACTAGTAACAGCGTGCTTACCTTGCGGATTCGCTGCTCTTGTGCATAACCGGGGAAGCATCACTAAGTCGATCTGAACATTGACATCGGACGATGCTTCGAGTGCGCAGTAAATGTCGCTGTGCTCGGACAGGGTCACGATGTACTGCGGATTCTTGACGAAAGAAGAATGATTGGCATTTCCACCAGCTGTGGCGGCTATCCACTCGCCCTCAAATACTTGTGAGTCCGCAGGTCTCTGATGTTGATTCTGCGCATCCAGCAATCGGATAGCAGCAGTCTCCTCGTTATGATGCACGGCAATTGAATAGAGAGTGGCCTGATTTAACCAACTCTGGAAAATGACAAGGGTGTATTGCATGCGAGGCGGTATCGTACATCGCAATGTGATGTCGGAAGAAGTCAAATGATCGGTAGATGCAATGGTGTCCTGGTCGAGCCATTGCCGATATCCATTGTTGGCGAATAGCGCCATGCCTATGTGACACTTACGCCCTTGGCCGTGCCTCGACAGCACGATCAGCATTTCGACATTTTTAGCAGATTCATTCGCAATGGCCATCTGCGGGTCATTATATAGACACACTGGTGCTGCTGCATGGAAGCCAGAGTCACGGCGAATGTGGTACTGCTCCCTATATCGCCAGAGGCGAGGATTCCAGCTGAGGAACAGCGCTCCAAACAGGAGACTTACCTTGGCATAGTCCACATCAAAAGTATTGCCCTTTTGACTTGTGCTTGAGCCCCAGGGATCCTGTAGACTCAAAAGCCGCTTCCCATCTACATCCTCGCGCATGCCTATGATGGCGTAGCTGTGGTTGGACGTGAGCATAAAGTCTGCCTCTTCATCTTTACTCAAACGGGCACTGCCTGTCGTGATGAGCACTTGCCCTTTCTTCCACGCAGTAAAAATTGGTGACCAGAATCCATCGCGGTCAAAGCCCACCGCCCGGAGATGAATCTCCTCAGGTACCCAGCCTGTGAGCATGTAAAGGTCGCTTGCGCTGTTGGATCCTTCGAATGAGCAGCCTTTGATGGTGTGGTAGATCTTTTCTAGCAATACAGGCCATGCAACGTCCTTATAGGCATGAGAAAAGACGAGCAGGTCGTAAATAGAACCTGATCTCGGCACTGGCAAGCGATCGTCGATGATGACTTGACGATCACTACCATGAAGCCATACTTTCGCCATGTATTTCCCCAGAGGCGACATCTGGCAAAGTCCAGACTTGTCGCGCGGATACAGGTTTGCCGTTAAGAGGTTTGTTCGAAAGCGATTGGACCACTGATCAGCGACAATGAGCGCGCAGACGAAGGAACAATCATTCAAGATGTTCTGTCTGAAGGTCGAGTAGAGATTGCAGTCCGTGCTGTCCAACAAGGGACTCTCGATGAGCTCTGTTAGCCGAAGTTCATTCAGTTCATGGCCAGAAATGCAGCCGGCAGACCAGCTGCTCGATGTTTGAAACATTTCTGTGCATTGCATAGCACGTTCAATGTGTTCGACATTCCATATGGGACAGATGGTCTCTTCAAGCTTTGATGACTGTAGCAGCAGCATTTTCTCTTTCTTTGGGACGATTCGTGACAACTTGAAGACATGCTCAAAAGTCTGCATCGGCTGCCGAACATAGCTTCCCGTGTCTGTTCTCGCTGGTTCGCCTGGTCGTCTTGGCGCGTGACCTGTGCCCTGGATGGCCCTTTGTCGCTGTTTGATCTTTTCTGCTTCCTCAAGTGTCCCATCAAATAGTTCTCTGAGCTTCTGCCGCAAGGCTGTATCGCCCGCAGCGTGTTGTATTGCATCGAGATAGAGGTCTGACGCCAGAATAAGCTCACCGAGGGCCTTTTCTAGATTGCCATCGAGAGATGCAAGTGAGGCATTCTTTGAGTGAGCTTTTGCCTTCTCGACTGCGCTGGCGGGCATGCATTGACTGATCAGTGGAGCGAGACGTGGTGTGATGTCGCAAGGCGCCGTGTCAGGTTGTGCGATCACCCTTTGAGCCGGACACAAACAGCAACGAGCTCATCCGGGCACGGGCTGCTCTGGCAGATAGAAGGATGCTATGCAGAAGTTGCTTAGAAAGTAGGGCCATCAGACTGAGCTCATTCAGCTACACGTCTCGTCGATGGGCGTCGCAAACTCATTACGAGACACTGTCTATGCCGCGGTCAGCGACATCCAAGGAGATTAAAGCGCGCTTCTACGAGTTGTCCAAGAAGCACCACCCTGACGTGTCTCCAGAGTCTGCGAAGCTCTTCACAGACATCAATACAGCATATGGTGTGCTCAAGAGTGAACGCAGCAGACGCGACTATGACCGCACACTGCCGGCAGAGCGGGGGCCACTAGGTCAAACAGCCTCTGGCTTTCGTATGGGCAGCGGAATGAGTCGACGCAAGACGCGACCGATGGGGACGCCCCCTTCATCTCCGTACGAAAGCCCTGCTGCGTCGCCGTACGACACATCCAATCGAGCTGCTGGTTTTGGGTTTGGCACACGACCCATGGCGGAAGGCCAGGTGCGTAATCCATACTTCACCTACGAAGAGCACAAACAGCGGCATTCTGCATTCGATGATCGCTACCGTGTGCGTAATGAAGAAGGTGCAGCGAGACGGCAGGCAGAGGCACAGGACAACTTTACAGCACGTTTTTTGGGTATTAGTGCTGTGGTTCTGTTCATCATGCTAGCAACGGGAGGCATTAGTAAAGTACGGGCGGAAGTGCTTGCAGACTACCGCCATGCAGAGGCAAAGAGAGGGAAGCTAGTCCAAGAAGTGGACATGGCTGATGCTTTGCGCAGCCAGGAGAAGGCGAAACAGGGTAAATATCAGGTTGACTTTTTCAAGAAGGAGTAATTTCATCAAGCCTGTGTCTATACCAGCGAATACTAGCTTACTAGCCTACTAGCCTTCAGCTCCCCGGCTACGGCTTCTTCTTCTACGTCATGGTTTGCCTTCCCATCTGACTCTTAACCCGCAGAGCAAGATCGCGACTTCTCATCTCTCAAGCTTCATCCTCGTCTGCGGAGGGCATAAGCCTTGCACGCCAGAAGGCCCAGCATGAACGACTACGAGGCTGAACGGCTTGCAAATATTGCCAAGAACGAGGCACTCTTGAAAGAAATTGGCTTGACAGGCATCAAGGCACCTTCTGTCGCCTCCTCCAACGGCAGCCTGAAACGGAAGAAGGCGCCTACTAGACCTCGAAAGAAGGAAGAAGACGCGTCGCTTGCACCAAGACGCACTAGTTCGCGGCTTTCTGGCATTCCAGCAGAATCAGAAGTTGCTCGAAACGCGTATGAAAAGGCAGAGGAGGATAGACGCGAGGCGGAACGCTTGAAGCGCGTCAGAGTCGCTGGTCCTATTGCATTAGAGCATGTCATTGAGAATGGCGGTACATGGCAAGCAGCCAAATCAATCTTGGCACAAGCGGCCATTGATAGCAAGCGAGAGGCGAGAGACGTTGAGACGTCAGATGCGAACCTCAATGCACTTCGAAAGGAGCTTAATGGACTTTCGCTCTTGACGCGCTGGGACCCAAATGAAATCAAAATCACGCCTGAGCGTGTCTATTCCATTGGTATGCACCCTGGCTCCTCCAAAAAGCTTGCGATAGCAGGCGACAAGCGCGGCCATCTGGGTATCTGGGATATCGAAAATCAAATGACTGAAGAAGAAAACGAGGATGTCAAGCCGAAACGTAAAGTACGGCAAAGTGCCGTCAAGAAGGAGGAAAGCGATGCAGAGGAAGCTGACGCGGATCTTGCTGACGATGATGACATGCCAATGATTCACCACTTCAAGCTCCATGCTGGCACCATCACCTCTTTTGCATTTGACCCGCTTCAGGGACAGAAGCTTTACACTGCCTCATACGATGGTTCCATTCGCTGTCTTGACTTGACATCAGGCGTGGCTTCCGAGGCTTATGCGCCACTGGAAGACTGTGCACTGACGTCCCTTGAGGTGCAGCAGGATGCACAAGTTCTCTTGTTTTCTACAAATGATGGACAAGTAGGACGTCGCGATCTGCGCGTCAAGGACGCCGAGATGTTCCAACTTCATGATCGCAAGATTGGCGGCATGGGTATGCACCCTTTGCATCCTCACCTCATCTGCACAGCTTCGCTTGATCGAAGCATGAAAGTCTGGGATATGCGCAGCATCACAAAAGGTCGCAAAAATTCAGGTGATCCTTCGCTCCTCGCCAACTACGATTGCAGACTGAGTGTTTCCTCTGCCTTTTTCAACGATAGAGGGACCATCCTGGCCACTGCGTACGACGATACCGTCAAACTCTTTGACATGGCTTCTCTCTCTGAACAGTCTAAACCTCCTGCAGCCTCTGCTGAGCCGCTTGAGCTGGACACGACCTGCGAGCTGAAACACAACAATCAGACTGGACGTTGGTTGACTGTCTTCAAAGCCCAATGGCAAGCAGCGCCGCTCGACGGACAAGCCAAGTTTGTGATTGGCAATATGCAGCGTCGCATTGATCTATGCAGTGGCAAGGGCGAGATGCTGGCGTCCCTCGAAGATGAACGGATCACAGCTGTACCTGCAGTCCTCAAGATGCACGACTCGCAGAATTGGGTGCTTGCAGGAAATGCTTCCGGCAAAGCCCTCTTCTTTCAATAGTAAAGAGATTTTCCTTGTACACTAGATGCTATAGTCTGGGAATGTATCGGCTTCGATGCGATTGTCCTCGCCATGCCCGTGAATGCTTTCCTTGTCGACGTCGCGTTTCAATGGGATGCGCATATCGAAGGCATCTTCGTTGGGACCTTTACTACTACTGTAGTAGTCGACAACGCGTCGATACACGACATAACCGAATGATCGATACATATCAATGGCCAGAGCGTTGCTGGAGCGTACAAACAAGTCGACAAAGAAGGCATCTTGCGCTTCACTGGCGTGTTCTAGTAAACGCATCATCTTTTTAGCGAGACCCAGACGGCGATACGGTGGTGCGACTGTGACCGCTGTGACATGACCGTGCCAATCCTTGCCTCGGCCTTCAGTCTTGCCCATGACTAGCTCGTTAGCATAGAAGAACGGGGCGAGATGACTTGCTGTAGCCCATGACTTTGCCATCGGCAGAGAGGATGGTTGAGAATAGACTTGGCCATCGAGCAAGATAAGAAAGGTAAAATGAGATGTTGTACTGGTCATGAGTCATGGACTTTGTGTAAATTGAGCAGATACAGTCTCTGTGAGGATGTCTAGATTTCTGGCAGCATGTCAGTCAGACGGCTGGATATGTTTAGAAGCTTACACGCTGTTGAATTCAAATAAATCAGAAGCTTGGAAGCGGCGCGTGGAGGACATGAGCAAAGTAGTAGGACCTTAGAAGTAGCCCGAGCCTGACGGCCGAAAGTGTGCCAGTGCTAGGATCAGGCCGAGAAGCAGTGTCCACTGTCCAGGCTTGATGTCTTGCTTTCAGATGGCATGTCAAACAATGCGATCTCTCGAGTCCTTCCTGTGGATGCGTACACGTATCTCGCAGATATAGCACTGCTCAGTGTAGATGAACGAGGAGAGCCTCGAGATCATGTGCATGGAGCCCGTGTTGTTTGAGACCTGGACAACTTGGACAAGTAGATTCTGCTTCCATCTCGTCGCGCCCAAGAGTCAGCAGAGACCGCGACCAAGCAAGTCAGCGACAAACAACCATCAGCGAGGCGCGCTTTCTCATTCTGCTCCATCCATGCTCCCATGGTCAGCCTGCAGGATGAGCTTGCAGCGCTTGATAGTCTGGAAGCGCACGATACTTCCTCCTTGTACGACTTGGATGCGCCTACATCAGAAGCACTCATGACGGCAACGTCTCCCGCTAGATCCACAGCAGGCCGCTCCCTCGCCTCTGAGATGGCACATGGCTCGCTCTCAAATTCAGCAGGATGCTCTCAATTGCAGCAACAATGTACAAGGCAGACGAATGTCTTGCGACTTCGAACATCCATGGACAACTTGAAACAGCATAAACGCGACACGCACAGTCCCAATACACTCCGGCAACTGCTCGCAGAACCCAGTGACTATGATGGTGCTGATTATGGAGATCCAGCAGATGATTCAGAGCCAGAAGAGACGTTTCCGGCACTCGACGCAGTGATTCACTCGCTTCAGGGGTTTTGCACATTTGACGAGACGGTCAGTGATGCAGATGTTGTGGATCGCTTCACAAACGCGCTGAGTGGGCTAAGACCACAATCTGCCGTTGAAACAGTTGCTTCTCGGTGTATTGCGGCGCATGAGTCTTTAGCAGCTGCGATGCCTCGGAAAATTAATGCACTTAGAGATTTGGCCATGCAAGTGGCTGCTGGCTACTTGTCCGTTGAGTTGGCGCAGGACAGTCAGCATGAGGCAGTTTTCTTGGATCAGAGACTACTGAGGGAGGCACTGAACGCATTGGACGAAGTGAGTCGAGGACTGGCTCGCGCTGATCGACCGACGACGAGCGATAGCCATGCCTCACACGGCAGTCATGGTCAAGATTATGGTGAGAATGCAGCAGACATGTTGAATCAGCTACAGACGGATACAAATGCGCTGCTTATTGACCTAGCGAGCTTGAGTGACGCTCTCAGTATGCTTCGACAAACTTCCTTGTCTGCATCAAGGAAACTACGGACAGTGCGGGATCAGATTGAACTGATGCAGCAAGAACAACGCATGGCAGAACAGAGTCGTCTCTTGCTTGAACGGGATGGTTGGCATGCTGGCGCTGCACAACGCATTGTAGCGAGGCAGTGCCGCGAAATTTGTGGAGGGTTTGAGGGGACTTGGCAGAGATTGCGAGGGAGGTTGGCAGCGTCTGTTTGAGATGCATTGAATGAGGAGCGTATAGCATAATATTGTTGTAGTATCATGGACAAAGAACGTTGAATCAAGGAGAAGGTGTGCGAATGAAACCGAATCGTTCAGCACGCCTGCCTTGAACGTAGAAAGAGCGTCAAGGCAAGGTTGTTTTCAATCGCCTGGGTAGAGCATTGCTGCTTGCTTCCCAGTTCACTCTTGCACAAGTATTCCTTAGGTCACCAAGCTGTAGAGGTAGTCAGCTGGCGCCTTACACAATCGTGCTTGTCATTGCCCATTGTTTCTTCCAAGTTAGGATTACACACAGATCAGTCAGGCCAGTAGGATAGTTTGTCGAGCGTATCGTGTTGTATGGACACTATAGGTCGAAAGGAAGAGTCATGCAAAAGAGAATGCTGTCGTCAAATATGCTCATCTTGTCGCGAGATGCTGATGCAAGCTTTGCTCATTGACGTAGATACTGCTCTTTGTCGAGAGGAACAAAGTCCTAGTTGGCAGCTTCAGCCCGGGCAGCGCGAATCGCCTTTTGTGTTCCGTCTATTTGTTAGACACTGTCTTGCAATGTACACAGACCAGGCGCGTTCGTTCCTTCACACCTGGATCTTGTCGATAGGCTCCTTACGCTGTGCATACTTGAGATTGCGACGGAACTTGGGGTCGACACCCTTCATGGAGGGGTACCTGTTGGAAGTCGGCCTCTTGATGCCGTTCCTGTGGGCCTTCTTGTTTTGGTTGTGGTTGGTGTGGTTCTTTGACTTGGCCTACACGATGCAGTTAGCCTCTTGCGCAGTATAGCTCCTGTTCAGCATACCATTGCTGCTCTGTGTCTTGATGCTTCCCTGTCGGTTCTTCTCTCGTGGATTCAGTTCGAGCTCAGGTCACGTGCTTGTCTTGCTGCTGGTCCAAATTTGTTTTCTTGTGACTGGCAACAGAACACCACAGACATACCACAGACTTGCCAGGGAAGTCTGAATGGAGGAAGGAGAGGCCAGCGGCGTCGGATGATGGCGGTTGTCATGCCACTTGAAGATCCCTCGGTCCTGCCTGCTTGTCATTTTGACCTTATATATGCACTACAGAAGCCTGGTAGATAGCACTATCGGCAGTCATATATATCCTGCATTGTGCCTGCCACCTCACTTGCGCCCGTCGTCCTTGCCTTGCAATGCCCGGTACTTCTGAGTGTTCATGCTGCTGCCAGTCGAGTTCCCTCCCCTGCCCACTTTGTTGGCAAAACGACCGCAACGCAACGGCTGTGAAGCTCCCGCATGGCCTGCTCGCTCGATGCTGCCATTGCACAACTCTCTCTGACTCCTCAAGAGTCAGGCAAGCTAGAGCTCATTTCATATAAAGATGAAACGCAGCTCCCCACCATCATCGCCTTGATCGCAGACGAGCTCTCAGAACCCTATAGCATATACGTCTACCGCTACTTCATCCATCAATGGCCGGAACTCTGCTTTCTCGCGCTAGTTGATGATGAACCCGTAGGCACGATTGTCTGCAAGCTAGAAGATCATCGAGGAGCGCTTCGTGGTTACATCGCCATGCTCGCTGTGAAACCTGGTCATCGTGGCCGCAAGATCGCCACCAAGCTCGTCGAGCGAGCCATTGCAGAGATGGTGAGCCGCAAGGCAGATGAAGTCTGTCTCGAGACTGAAGTCACCAATCCAGCAAGCATGCGGCTCTATGAGAATCTCGGCTTTCTTCGCATCAAGCGACTCCATCGCTACTACCTCAATGCAAACGACGCCTTTCGATACAAACTGCCACTGCAATCTTCATTTCACTGAATCTACACCATACTATGATGCCGCTACAGCAAACGCATACCCATCGCTCACCAATTTTAGCACCGTCTCTGATTTCGCCTGTGGCGGCAAACAACCAAGGGTAAAAACAACATCGTCAAACTGCCGTTGATTCGCACAATGCACCAATCTTGACGCAAGCTTATCAGCTAGTTGCTTCGCATACTTGTCCTTCTCGATGAATGTCATGAGAAAGCGAATGATACGTCGGAAGACATCCTCATCCATAGGATCAGCGCTACTCGACAACAAGGAAAAGATGTCGGTAAAGCCATTGTAGATGGCATTGTCCTTTGTTGCCAACTCTGTAAAGAACATGCGTGCCAAATCAGTGATGCGCTTGTCGTCGTCCTCCAAACACTTGGCCATCTCGCCCAGCTGACCCTTCACCTTGACTTGCCCAGCCAATACCAAAAAGGTGAGTGTCATGAGACAAGTCTTCTTGACGGTCGGGTCTTCATCCCTAAGCCGCCGATAGAGGTGATCTGAGCAATTGTCGAGAATGTGATTGAAGCACACAGTCATATCTCCCATGGCAATCACAAGATTACTGCGGGTCGCTGCACTCGTCGACTTCTCCAGGATGAGTAGCAGCAATTCGAGATTCGCCTCACAGTACGCACCAGAGACACACATGAACTTGGCCAGTGTCATGGTCGCTGCTGTTTGCAGTATGGGACATGGGTAAGCTTTGTTGTTGCGACAAACCTCCGTCACAAGCGGACCAAAGCGAGCAAGGATCGACTTGTCGCCAAATAGCAGCTCTCGTTCTCGAATATGCGTCATGGCATCGGCAAATTCGTCTTCTGTTGTGCCATTCACAAGATCCAGGTCATCCTTGGCACCATCAGCTGGCGCTTCAATGGCTTGTGTGTGCTTTGCCTTGTCTGCCTCGGCTTTACGACGCTTGAATTCACCTTCGCATTCTTCAATGTAGACAATCTGCTTGATGCTCACATGGCCAACAACAAATAGCAAGTCTGCCAGGTGTCGCGATGTGCCAACAGACTTGCTAGAGCTTTCTTCAGCTTCAGGAGCATCCACAGCCGCCTCGTCGTGCTCTTCAACAGGCGAAACACTCCTCGACCGTGGTGGCGTGGGTGGCTGCTGCTTCGGTGCAAAGACTTGTTGTGTGAGGTGCTTGATGATATCTGAGCACACCTCATCCGGATGCTCGGCAAGCGCATAGATGGCATTGATGGCTTGTTCCGCCACACCAAACCACTCTTTACTCGGTGCAGGCTTGGTGATAACCTCCACCAATTTGCTAAAGACACCATGCGAATCAGGCAATTTGGTTGTTTGTTTTCGCAATTCGCCCTTTTGTGCCTTTTCGCCAGTTCCGAGTCGTTGAAGTGCGATGCAAGAGTAACGCATTAGAGCAAGATCACGCTTGCCAATGGAGCCAAAGGCAACCTGCAACAGCACATCGAGGCCATTGACGATAATGTCGCGATTGGCAAGGGCAAGCATGCCTAAAATGATGATGGCACCCCTGCGCTGATTCTTGGAGATTTCACGACGCTGCACACCATAGACTTGCCAAAGCTTTGCAATTACCTCGTCGTTGACTTGTCCATCCTTCATCATGACCTTGAGAAGCTGCTCAAGCGAGGTGAGTTCCGCCAGGGTAGCGCCGTATGTCAGGGAAATCATATTCTTTGCGACAAAATTGGCTTGATCATTGGCAGAAAGCTGATCAGGCGCTTCGAAGAACAAGCCGCGGTAGCAATCGAGCAAGTGTAATGTCACACCTTTACCCTCATCACTCGTGGCTTTAGTCCAAATCAGGTGGAGCATGCGTCGAATCCCTTCCTTGGCAGGCTCAAGCTTGTAAGCATCAGCGACAACGAAGAAATCCATTGCCTCCATCACTTCAGTCTTGGTTTTGGAAGCCAACAACTGTACGATAGACTGTGAAGCCAATGTGAGTGTCTCCACAAAGCGCGTAGCTTCTGTATAGTACCGCTTCGTCATCTGCAACTTCATGATGTTTTCTTGCCTCGTTTGTGCCTCAGCTGCTTTAGCCTGGGCAGCTTCTGTGTCCTTTGGTGCAGCCTTTTGTGGCGATTCGGGTGCCTCAATCAGCTCCTCGTCTGGCTCAGCAACGAGTTCAGGCTCAGGCTGCAAGATATCGAGCTCCGCTTGAGCATGCACAACACGCTCACGCCATTGAACGAGGGACAGTTGTGGACCATGAAGCATATCGAAGGGGTGCGTCTGCACTAAACGAGCCAAGAGCTTGATGGCATTGCGTCGGACGTTGGATGACTTGTCGTCCAGTGCTTGTGTGGCGAGGTCAGATACCTTTTGTCTGCGCTTTGGAAACTTGTTTTGTACATCACAAAGCTTGACATATGTCTGAAGCACTTTCGAACGACAGTAAGGGTTGCTGTCAAGGAATCGCTCCTCCAACAAGTCGAAAAAGCCACTGATTTGTGCCTTGTGCAAGGATTCTGCGCCCTCTTCAGCTTCCTCCTTTGACAGGTTGGCAATCAGATTGCCGCAAAGTTCAATGATTGCAGACCGTAGATTGTAACTCTCGCAGTCAAGGAACTTTGCCAAAAGACTGACTTGTTTCAGGACAGCCCCAGGCATCAATTCACCCAGCTTGACGAGGAAGACACTGACAAACTTTGGGCCCTTGTTATCATTCGCATTGAAATCTTTGTTGCTCAACTCGCGCAGAACCTCGTCCGTGAGCTGAGGAAAGTCGTACTGATCGTTGAGGATGTGCAGCAGCTCTGCAAGTGGGTCGGATAGATGCTCGAAATACTGCAAATCCTGGACAATCGTTGTTTGTGCTCCAAACGCATGTCCGTGGTGCTTGACTGCTACGCAAATGACTTTGTAAAAACGCATCCTGATTTCCACCTTCTTCATCAGTATCTCGCTCTCAGCCACGAGGTATGCAGGTTTTGTCATGAGACTGACAAATGCATCGCGCTCTGACGTGGTGGGCCACATCTTGGCAGCACGCAGACTGAGCACTTTGCTCATAGCATCGAAAGCCGGAACAAGGATACCCATGATGTCCACTGTCGCGGCGGCTGTTTCTTTCTGCTTCTTGGTCTTGGCTTTTCCGCGCACAGAGACTGCTGCTTCGCCATTGGCCAACAATGCAGAATCAGTTTGCAGCGTATTGATAAACACCATATTCATGAAACAGAGCGCTTCCAAGGTCGTCCGTGCCGGGGATTGTGAATCGAGATCAGCCGGTGACTCACCGGCTAAAGATTGTGCTCTTGCAAGTATAGCAGACGAAATGAGGTCAGCCAGCTTGTGAATCTCAGACGCGGAGAGCGAAGGCACACACGCGACAAAGTTCTCCATGCTGTCATATGTAGCGTCTTGCAGTACTTGATCTGGCTCTGCAGACAGCGTCTCGATGAGCTCATTCAACTGATCGCGCCTCTCGGCGGAATCAGAAGTAGATAAATCATCATTCGGCAAGAGCTTGTTATTATCCGCATACTTATTGAGCACGGTGGAAAGCGCAAAGTCTATCATCGTGCAGGCTCGACCGCCAGGCAGAGCAGAAGCAAGCGCGTCTGAGATTGGTTGCACAGATGGTTTGTTGTTGTTGTTGTTGTTCCTCGACGCGTCTCGACATTTTTGTTTCTCGCGGACGGCAGATTCGCGCGACACCCACAACACCCGGTCAACAAGCTTTGGACGAGAAATGCTCCAGACATGAATCCTCAAAGCGACTATGAGCAGGAGGTGCCTCAGTCCGACCTACAGGATCTGACGCATCTGTCAGACCGGTACAACCTCATCTCGAAGATTGGCGAAGGCACCTTTTCGACCGTATACAAGGCCGAAGACCTGCAGCAGGATCTCTACTGCAACGATTGGCTGACGCATCTTGGTGGAGATCCATGCTGGAACTACTTTGTTGCCATCAAGCGACTCTACGTTACTGCCTCTCCCGCGAGGATCTATAATGAGCTTGATATCCTCCAGAAGGTAAGAAGGTCAAAACACATCCTGCCAGTCATCACATCCTTCCGCCACGAGGATCAGGTCTTTATTGTTCTGCCTTACTACAAACACGCCGACTTCAGGGCATACTTCAGAGACCTCAGCATCCTCGATATACGTTTCTACATGCGGTCACTCATGCGAGGGCTGAAAGATTTGAGCGACCACGGCATTATGCATCGGGACATCAAGCCCTGCAATTTCCTGTACGATGTGCACAGACGAGAAGGACAGCTCGTTGATTTTGGACTCGCAGAGTATGCTCCACCCTTGGGCGAAGGAGGATGTCCTTGCAGAGCGCGCAGCGAAATGGATGACGATGAAATGCGCAAGATTGATATGATCTCACCGACGCATGCGAAGCTGAGTCGCTCGTACCTCAAGGAAGACCACCGACCAGGTAAACGTGCCAATCGTTCAGGCACGCGTGGATTCCGCGCACCAGAAGTCTTACTCAAGTGTGACCGACAAAATCAGGCTCTTGACATGTGGTCAGCCGGTGTGATTCTCTTGACATTCTTGTCCGGGCGTTTTCCGTTCTTTAACTCTGCCGATGACATTGACGCCTTGATCGAGCTGACGGCCATCTTTGGCAAAGGTTGCATGCGTCGCATAGCACGCATCCACAATCAGACACTTGAGATTGACCTCCCAACTGTACATGAACGCTCCATCTCATGGCCCCGGCTCATTACTTGGTGCCAGACTGGCACACGCGACGCTGACCTGAACGTCTCACTAGACATGCAGGAGGCAGCTACTTTCTTGGATGGCCTCTTGGACCTTGACCCTTGGCATCGAACGACGGCTGTCCAGGCACTGCAAGATCCGTTCCTGGCGCTGGTGGATGAAGATAGAGAGTCACTGGAGCAGCAAATTGCAGCTCAGACGACTGCAGAGAGCGATGCTACCCACTTGGACAGCGAGAGCAAGTCAGATCCTGGCGTTCACGCCCACGACGGGAGTCTGGCATCATTGAGGCAACTGCGTTCTCCGGCGAAGCTGGATGAATTCCGACAAGGTATACAGCAGCTAGCACCGAGCACTGACCACGCAACGCTCAGTGTGGATCAGGTCGGGCAGCCCCGAGAGTATGCCGAGACAGATCAAGCTGTACTACAGGCACGACTACAATGTGTCGACAAGATTGTCGCCAATACACAGAAAAGGATTGTGGCAATGACGGCAGAAATCACAGAGAAGCAACACAATCGTCCAGCTCTCAGCGATCTTGAACACGTTCACAATTTCAACGTCGCTCCGGCGGATGTGGCCTCACACAGTCACAAGCATGCTCGAGGTCATACTTCTCCTGTGAAGCCAGCTGCTCGTCCCACGAAGAGAGCAAGAAAGGCGAGTAGCCCCGATGACCCATTCCAAAGCAAGGTGGAAGTCAAACCTTTTGGTCTTTTTGGCTCCTTCATGCAGGACAAGGCTGATCGCGAAAGACCACCACAGCAAGATGAGCAATCAGTATCACGGCAACACTTTTAGGCAAGCGTATCCCTCATCTCTTTTTTGTAGCAAAGCTTTGTTGAGTTGAATGACTATGCCATATGCTATCGCTGAAGAGGACTAAAATATATCATTTGAAGTGGTAAGGGAAACATGCCCAAGCAGCGCGGTAGCCGTGCTCAAACTCCCAAGAGAAGTCTGAGACACCGCGCTTGCGGTTATGTGCACGCTGACGAAGCATGACCAGACGTTCTTGAAACGCGCACACAAGACCCTCACCTTCGCTTGCGAATTGCAGGCAGTCAGCGTAACCTCGGTCCCAGCCAAGTTCATAGCGCCAGTGCTCGTATTGCTCTGCATCGCCGTGGGTGCTCCAAAAAGCGGTGTGCTCACGCGTCTTCGCGGCCTTGAGCTTGTTGCGCTGCTGCACAGCTGCGCAGATTGTTGCAGATGCATCAAGTTGTGGCGCAACAGGGCAAGGCAGGTAGTCGTTCTGCAAGACATCGCGAAGGTCCCAATTGTTGGTACCGTTGCGCACCTGGAACTTCCACGTCCAGAAGAAGGCACCCGCAGAGTGGTGCAGGAACTGCTGCAGCTGAGCGTTACCAAAGGCGCGTTCCCATGCAGGGCGATCAGCCTTCTTGACCTGCTTGAGGGAGCTCTCATCCAGGGTCAGGGAGAACTCGCCCACAATGACTTGGCCGTGCGCAGCGATACTGCATTGCTCCAGCTCTGTCGAGTTCTGAATGCTTTCGATGATTTGCTGCGGCGAGCGAGACTTGCGTTTGTCGTCAAAGCAGTAGTAGTAATGGTGGTCGACCACGCAAAAGAGGTCTGAAGGCAACTTACCGGCCCAAGTAGCCCACTCGAGCGGACTCCAGCAGTCGCCAATGTAGAGAGGGACACCGTTGCCAAGATTCTTGGCGTAGGCAAGGCATTCCATGTAGAAAGGTTTGAGCCAGTCGGAATGTCCCCAGGTCGGCTCGTTGGCCACCTCGATACCGATGACATTGGTGCGCGTAGCAAGTTCACGGATAACAAACTTGATAGACTCGAGTGCTTGTCGCCTGGCATTCACATCCGAGAAGAGACCTGCCTCGCTCGAATCTGTACCAGAGTGTGCGTCAGCATTGGCTCCACCAGGAAGACAGTGCATGTCGACCAAGACGCCGACGCCTTCATCGGAGCATTGCTGGATGAAGGTGAGAATGCGGCTCCAGCAGTTGGCGTACACAGCTCCATATCGCTCAAAGGAAGTAGAGCGAAGCAATTCCTGGCGTGAGAGCGAAAACCAGCCGATGGGCAAACGCACAGCGTTGATGCCGGCAGCCTTCATCTCCTGGATTTCCATGGGGGCATCCATGAAGCTGTCCCAGTGTTTCTCCCATCGGAGACGTGTCGCTTCGAAACCATAACGTTTGACGTGGGCAGATACAGAAGCCAGCTCGCTGCGCTGTCCGGGACCTGCACCAGGGCAGGCTCCAAAGAGTTCGTCTGAGATCCAGCGTTCGCCAACGAACCACGCGCCGACGTTGACACCAATATGTTTTCTGTAACGGAAGAGCTCTTGACGTGTAAGGTCGCCGCCGCTGCGCATTTTACTCGGAACCCAGTGCTCGTCTGCTGCGACACCATCGATAGACTCATCCGAGATGGATGGGGATACAGGTTCTGGAATCGTGATGCGACTTCCCGGTAGCGTGAATTGCGGGCGTGATCGTGTGGGAGGGGACGGCGCAAGGAGCTTGGACTTGTCATTTCCCATCTTGCTGACTAGTGACTTGAGAGCGACAGCCATAGCCGATGTGTTTGTAGGTAGTAGCAGAGTATGTGTACGCCAGAATGTCGCCGGAGGGGACGGATGACTGATATAACGTCCCTCTGCCGCGGCCCCTTGGCCATGAGCTGTATCGTGTCCATGGGTGCGTAGTCTCCGCGTAGCAAGCACCTGTGAAAGTCTCACAAGCTCGAGTCGATAAGATCCGGGCCCCCTTGACGTGGCCAGCGAGGTCGCAAGTGAGACACATTGCTCACTCTAAGTGCGCTGACGGAGATTTAGCGTGGCCGACCACGGCGACAAGCCCAAGGGGTGCTGGCTGGGCAGGAGCGTATGTCCTCTCGACCACGAGGAGCCAATGGCCACGGCGTCAGTGAGGCGCCCCCGTCGAGGCTGGGTCACTGGGCGCTGTCTTGGTCGCCGGGGAAGGCTGGCTGGACCTGGTTGTGAGACACAGAGCAACTGGCCCGGCAGCATCGGACTGGCCCAGCAGGTGTCTCGCATCGGCGTCACGCATCTGGTCTCTCGAGATCGCGCCTACGGATCCTACACATTCCTTTCCTATGATGACTTATTGAGACTCCCGCTCCGTCACTGCGGCAACACCCGCGGGCAACGGAGCAACCAGGGATAGTCAAGGGACACTGCCATCAGTCAGACCACAGCGTCGACTTACTTGCTGTTTCGGAGGCTTTACTTCTTAGTACTGGCAGCGCTTTTATCATGTGTTGTCACCACAGTGCCAGCCTTCCTCTTCGATCGCGGATGATGCGTTGGAGACTCGTCGCAGCAGCTAGCAGTCTTGCACTGACAAGGATCAGCGTCGCGTTTTGATGATACATACATGACCTAGCCTGGCCAAGAGTCAGGAGAGTCAACGAGGCATGTCGACTCCAGTGCTAGCTATGTTCATCTCGCTACGGTGATCTTAGGTCGGGCTGACTGGCGGCCATGAGGCGGCCAACAGGCCATACTAGAATTGACAATGCTCCTGCTCTTGCATCCTTTCAATCTACTGTCGTCTACGCGACCTATGATAGTTGACCGGTAAGCCAATTCCGGTCTGTTAGCCAGCGCCCCTACAGTGTTGCTACACTCGCGACTCCCACGCGCCGGGCTAGATTAATCCCGATGGGCACTAGAACTAGAATTCGACGACTCAGACCAAGTCTCTCTCTCACGCGATCTAGCGAGCAACAAGATCTCGAAGCTTCCCAAGCTTCCATGCTACACCTTCTATGACCAAAGCCGGACTATTGGAACGTGGGCTTCAGCCTGCAGAGCTTTTCTACTCGTCAGCTCCTAACCAAGTCCAAGTATTATTGAGCAAAGTGGCTGTGGCGCGTCAGATATCGCTTGTGCAACACGACTTGTATCAATTCTATCAATACAGACCACTATTCCGTGGCTACACCTGACCAAGACCATAAATCGCTGTATGTTCAGGCTGATCCTGTTGCAAGTCAGACACAGATGATCGAATTCTAGATCTGATCACCCACTGTCGGCCCCTGCTGACAACTGCTGACTGGTGTTCTTGCTCAGCGACAAGCAGATCTATATCTGGATGCGGCTTCGCCTCTGAGATCCAATCTCGTTCCACCTAACACGTTGATCGAAAGTATAGTCTATAGAACGCAAGATAATCTAAGTCAAGACTCAAGATACCAGCAGTCTTCCACATTCGGTGAGAGGACCTGACCGGTCTCGGTAAGTCGCTTCACCACCTGGTCTGCTTCCTGACACCTATTCCATGGCCGTCTCAAGCCGCGATACACATCTGAAAAATACAACAGTGGGCTGGTATTTTGTAACATCGGTACCGATAGCTTGTATTCGGCAGCCGCCTGGCGGAATGGAGTATGATGAATGTCTCTAGGCTGAATGAGCATGCAGATAGAGCACTTTAAAGCTGCATGGCTACTGCGCAATATGGTCCCATGGTTGTCGCAAGTGAATCTCTCAAGCAGCAGCCGACACAGTTTCTGCGTCCGATCAAAAAGGACTCGCCTAGACGATGGATCTCATCAGCTAAAGATCCTGACTTCGGGTTATGTGTTGTGAGAGTAAGGGTGAAAGCCCAATCCCTGATCGCAATAGATTGAGGAACCGGCAAAGGTATCAGCCTGCCTATCTGAAGACAAACTCTTCAGATCCTGTCAGCAACTGCTGCCTGTCACCACGGCCGTGGACTTCTCTCATAGACTTGACAGCTGTAATTAGCTCGGAACGATGCCAAAGATCAGGAAAGATAATGCAAGGGGAAGGACACCTACCTCGAGCAAGAACAAAAAGCCTCGTCCAGAGACTTGCGAGGACTTTATTGATCTCGCCTCAGACCTCGAGGAATCAGGCGATCGTTGGGTACAGCAGCCCGACAAGTCCCATCGTTTCTATCTACAAGCTGCTGAAGCCTATGATACTGCTGTCAATCTAGACTCTGCCAATGCGGATGCAGCGTATAATGCTGCCAGAATACCTCTTGTCATGGCTCAAAATTGTGCTTTGCTTGCCACCCAGCAAATAGAAATGCTTGACAAGGCAGCTGAGGCACATAGAAGCTTTCTATCACGTTGGAAGAATCATGTTGATGCCAAATTCAACCTTGCAACGGTGCTTTTGCTTTCGATTGAGCTTGTCACGACACACGAAATCTTGGTAGCGATGCGAAACGATGACATTATCGAAAGGAATCTCCTGCAAGCCATGGAGCTACTTGAATCATGTCGGGAGATGCAGACTGCTGAGCTTGCTAGGATGGCTGAAGATGATGAGATTGCGCCTGCAAATGCTCCACCTGCCGCTATGGACGAAACTGAGGAAGCTCAAGACGTCAGTTATATCACTCCCGACATTCTGTTGGACACACTGATCGCCATGACTGATGCGTATAACAACATGCTCGACGCATCTATTGCTGTGCAATATCTTGAAACGGCAAGACAGCACATCTTGACGCAAGTGGGTCCGCAGGCCGAGGCACTCTTGCCACGCTGTGCGGACCCAAATGAGGCAGCCCGTCGTTGGCAGGATGTGCAGCGCAGTGTTCAACTATCCGAATTGTCTTGCGCCCATGAGCATGGCTCGCTGTCCCTGATGGACTGGAAGAGTTCGCTCAAGGGAATCATTGCGAATGGTCCCGCAACGCTCGAGGCGGCATGTAGCTACAGTGACGCATGTATTGACTTGGCTAAGGCCATGCAGGCGGAAGCAAAAGACGAGGCAACACTACAAGAGATATGGAAGGTCTATACTGCAGGAGCGGCTGCACAATTGAGTGCTGCCGTACAGCTCGCTATAGGTGCACAATCACGACGGCCTGATGTATGGGTGTCTCGCGCCGATGTTGAATTGCTACGCTCGAATATCGGAAGCAAGACGAGTCTCAAGAATCAGCAAGTGCTTCGGGCAAACGCCAAGGTGTACTACAAGCGAGCTGTTGCAGAGTGTCTTCCGAAACATACTCGGACACAACGCGAGGCGGCACTCAAGCTTGCTGTTGTCAGTGCTGAACTGGGGGATGTAGCTGGTCAGGCGATGCCAGAAGGACTGACACAAGAGGAGGCCCGACAGATCATCTCTGATGCGCGTGCTGATGGCCTCTTTCCTGGAAATTGGAAGCTTCTCTCTCAATGAAATGCGTGTGTGTCATCTCAGCGACAGCATTGTCTCAGCCGATGGCCCACGCCAACCGATTGCGAAGCAGTAGTGGGCAGCAAGCATCTTCCATTCTTCTACTTCGTCAAACATCTCCAATTTTGAAATTCGTTCTCGCTCCTCTTGTGGCAACCTCTGCTCGAGGGCATTCATATCGCTCGCCTGCGCATGTGTCATGCCTCCAATGTGCAAGAGGCGCTCTTGCTGCAAGGCGAGCGTCGCATATTGTTCAAGAGTCTTGAGTTGTAGACCGCGGCTTGCCAGGTTCTTCACCATCATCTTGCCGAATGCATCATGACCACCAATTGGCTCATATAGCACGACGCCAGCGCTAGTAAATCGTTTTGTCCAGGACAGGACTGTATCGGCTTTTTCCAAGTCAATGTAAATGAGGCAGACTTCGCTGATGATGAGTGTGGGTAGACTCATATCGACCCCTGGCAGCTCCGTCTCGTGCAGGGAACGTAGATCAATTGGATGCAGGTTGTAGTGACTGCTGTAGATACTGCCAGCGCGCGCATTGACTGTGCAGGTTGTCTTGTAATGTAGCACATCCTTCAACGCCTTCTTCGTCGTCAACGTCATGGCCTTGCGCTGTGTGACGTGTGGGAAGTCAAGCTCGTGATACTTGAAAGGTATGTCTGTGCCATCCACAACAAAGGGCTGAGCCAGACGAAAGAAGCGCGTATCAGAGCCTGCACCTAGACTGATAATCTGCTTCGTTCCTGCCTCTGGCAGCTGTAGGAAGCGCGCGCAGGCCTGGTCAATAGCGCGTGTTCGCAAGTAGGTCCCACGATTGATGACGGGCGCCTTTCGGTCTGCTTGCTTGCAGAAGTGCTTGATGTAATCATCCTGCCAGTACTCCAACTTGACTGCGCTTACCCGTGCGGCCAGTGCGTCGTCGTCTGTCCTTGTGATGGGCGTGTCCATGCTGAAGCTCTCTTGTTAGGTTTTAGTTTATGAAACTACGATGTTTTCGGCTACTACCAATGGCAGTCTACCACGACTCCCTCCGCAACCTGCAGCAGAGAGCCGCGGGCACAAACAACGTCAGAGTAAGACCCCTCTCTCGGTGGGCCTACCTC
>QXDU01000281.1:0-42464 GCA_003717275.1 Protomyces pachydermus | reverse complement strand
AGAGCAGCATCCGTGACAAATGCTTGGACTTGCTGATCAAATTGAGTATACGCCATTCCCTCCAGCAGCTCTACAAAGATAGAGGGTTACGTAGACTGCTCTCTGTCAGGTACGTTGTCAAGTTTTAGTTTATGAAACGACGATGCTTTCGGCTACTACCACTCCAAGCCAAGGTGGGCCAGCTGCAGAGCGCACAAAAGTTTCTCGAGACGCGCACCGTCACCACGGCAAAGGCCCCGCAGCGAATCAAAAGGGGCTGGGCATCCACGGCCAGTCAGGCAGCTCGTCGTCCAGAAAACCCCGTTGCGAACAGTGAGGCACAACCTCAAGCCCTTTAAAGACCATGGGTGACTATTCAAAGGATGAAAAAAGCCAACAAGAACATCTACCGATCGGTGACAGCCACCGATCAAGGACGCTCCAACTGGCTGAGTTTACTACGGGCTGCACCAGGCGTTCCTGCTCTTCGTGCAGCGGACTATTTTTGGAACTCGTTGAGACCAAATCGCGAAACACGAACCAGGAAGCAGCAGTCACATAAGTCTTACACAAGCTAGTTATCCAAATTGATGGAGTCCCCATACTTACGCTTGAGCTTCACTTTGAGACCTGCCATCTCCTCCTTGATCGTCTCCACCTCTTGCTCTAGCTGATCAATGGACTTCTCGGCACTTTCCTTCTCTGCCGACAAACGAGATTGAACCTGCTCGAGCGGGAGGTGGACAAAGGCATCTCCTATCCTGTAGGGGAACGTATCAGCATCGTCTGCAAGCTCGAGCTCCATCTCAACATCATCCAGATATTCCTTGTCTTGCTTCTTCAGCACGAGTGTCTCTTGCCGCACGTCAAGGCGATTGACTAATTTTGAGAAGGTATTGATCATGCTTTGATCTTCCCAAGTGACTTTCCGTTAGATCTGATAGCTTTCAGTAGCGCAAGCTTTACCATTCTCAGAGACTTCCTCGTCGTGTTCGAGCATTTTGTTGGACATGATGACCAGCTAGACGCAAAACTCACGGAAACAGGCTGGCGTAGAAGCTCCTTGGCCTGAGTTTTGAGACTGGACGCGAGCAAAGACAGTGTCAAGAAGCTTCAGTCAGTAGCTTGAGCAGAAAGACTTTTAAAGAAAGCGTGGTGTTGGCCATCCAAGTCATACGCGGCAAAAGTTACTTTGCAGTGGTTTGATGCTCATGCTATATGCTCTGTACAGGTCTTACCCAAGGCAGCCCTAGGCCTCTATTTGCCAATCTTTTATATCAAGGCAACGCTGCCATCAAGAATCAAACCCTTGATACTTTCATACCGCAGCAGCACGGTACTGCCCGCTTCCAAATCCTCCTTTTCTGCACCCACGCGAACCTGATTGCTCTCCTTGAGCACTCGACAAAAGACGGCCTGCTTGAGGTCTGGTGCAGCAACCATAGAAACACCTGCAGCAGTCGTATCGTCCAACCGACGCAGATTACCATTATCTGGCAAGTCTCGCAAGAACGCCGTATGGAAATGCCGCTCGAGGACGGCTTGGTGCTTTTGTAGGTATTGACGCTCAAGGTGAGACAGCCGCGCTAGCTGTTCTGGTGACTTGAGTATATGCAATGCGTAACGGTCAATCTTGGCTATCCGGGCACGTAAATAGGACCGGATAAGGTACTTGACGCGCTCCATTTCGGTTTGTATAATCACAAGCTTGAAGCCTGTGCGTGCATCCATGCCGCTCGTCTCCTCAACATGCTCAATCTGCTTGCGAAGCAGGTCGGCGATATGATCAATGAGCTGTTGTTCGTACGGTAGCAGCTCTGGGGCCGTTCGTTCGGACACCCAAGCCTGAACGAGGTCATCCAAAGACGGAGCTGCTGGTTGAACTAAAGGGATATGCTCATTTAGCAAAGCATCCAAATCGAGCTCATCAAACATGTTTGAGAGAAGCTTCGTCTAACGCGCCATGCGTCTATCAGGCACGTAACTAGACACAAAGGATCCTTGCAAGTGTAGCAGATAGAGAGCTCGTCAAAAGTCGCGTGGAGTCGCGCGTGTGTCTCCTGCGCGAAATCAAGGTTTTGGGAATAGCACCTATCAAGCATGGATAAAGGCGGGGTCACGAGGAACAGGCGAAGGGATGCAATGAACGAGATGATTTGTCTATGTAGGTCCCGCAGGTCCCAGCAATCAGCGTATGAAAGACCGCTGACTGCCGGGGAGAAACGCTCAAAGTTCTGCTTAGAACTTCTTGCCGAGGAGGAGCATCTGGATCTGGTCGTACATGGAAAGCACACCAGCTCCTGCAACACCACGAAGAATGTTGGCACCGGCACCCTTGAAGAGCGACTTGGTACCCTCAGCAGCAACGATTTGACGGAAAGCATCGAACGAAGACTTGTACTTGACGGCCTGACCAGAGGTCATCATCATACGACGACGGACAGTGTCGAGAGGGTAAGAAGCGATACCGGCACCGGTGGTGACAGCCCAACCGAGCAAGAAGGAAGCCAAGAAGTTACCCTCGAGCGAACCAGTAAGGATGACAGGCTTGATGGAGTCGTAGAGACCGAAGTAGAGACCACGGTAGACAATGATACCAGCGACGGAAGGACCGAAACCACGGTAGAGACCAGCAATACCGTCAGACTTGAGGGTCTTGCGGTAGACATCCACGAGACCGTTGAACTCACGCTCACCACCCTTCTTGGCGGATTTTGCGTCGTTGGCGAGACGGGTACGTGCGTAGTCGAGGGAGTAGACGAAGAGGAGCGAAGTGGCACCGGCAGCACCACCGGAAGCAAGGTTTCCAAAGAACCATGGCCAGTAGCCGTCGTTCTTCTTGAAGCCAAACATCTTCTTGAAGTAATCCTTGAAGGCCAAGTTGAGACCCTGTGTGGGGAAGTAACGCAGCACGTTGGCTGTGTTTCCACGCCAGAAGGAAATGACACCCTCCTCACGGGCGGTACGGGAGAAACACTCCACGATACCGTCGTACTTCCTGGCAAGACGTCCCTGCTTGATCATCTCGTCCTGGTTCTGGATAAGAAGCTTGACACGCTCAATGGGAGCAGCGGCTGTCTTTGCCACGGCGGCAGAGACACCTCCCATGAGGAAGTCGAGGGCGAAGTTCTTCTCGGGGGCCTCTGGGGAAAAGGGAGTTAGCAATTGGGCACGGATGAAGCAGGTGGACGTGAACGGTGGGACATACTGGTGGTAGCCATTGTAGATGAGGATATGAGGGGGGAGTTGGTGTTATGGGGTGTGGGTGTTGGCGGATGGGAGGGTGGTGGTGCCTCTTATTGTGTGCTGCGTGCGGGTGACTGCTCCAACTCGCTGAAATTTCTTTTTTCTTTCTTTCTTTCTCCTCCCGACTTCCGGCGCAACAGGGGACGCAGGGTTAGGCTGCGCTACCACCCGCGACAGCTAGAACTCCAGATCATCGTCGCTCTCAAACTGCAGCACAAGCGCAGTCCCGCACGCTATCCGCGGCAGGTCTGGCTGCATCATGCTCACAAACGCCTCCATCGTGCCATGTGCATCATTCCCAGCATTGTGCATGTTGATGGCCACCACGCCCAGCTTCTGCAGCATGCGTCCCAAGCCAAGTGACTTGCCCTTCTTGCTCTTCTCTTTTGCACCAAATAGCACCTTCGTGTCGTAGCATGGCACGCCTCGCCGAGGCAGCCGCAGCCCTGACTGTCCCTGGATGATGTCCATATCTGCTGCTGTGTCGTGGAAGATCAAAGCGTCAGCCCACTGCAACGAATCTACAAGCATAGCTTTACATGCCTCGAGTGGCAGCAGTCGTGAAGAGCCGTGTCGAAAGCGATGCTTGCAATCTGGCACGTACTGCCCGTTGCGAAAGGCCTCATATTCCTGAGTGATGAGGTGGCGCGTCTCGATGATGCCGTTCGCGCCAGTGTCTAGGCGCGAGATGCCAAATTCAGTGACAAAACGATGATCGAGCTCATACGTCTCGAAATCGAGTGCGAGATAGCGGCGTGGCACCTGAAAGGCTGTCCGAGCTTCTTCGAGAACTTTGGCAGTCTCGGCGATGTGGCGATCATGAGCAATTTCCTTTTTGATTTCCTTGAATTGATCAGCATGGGACAGCTGAATCAACTTGTAGCAACTAGAATCAACCATTCAGCGCGCGCAGGAAAAGCTGGGAGCGTCACACCCGTAATTTGCCGCACAGAGTATAGTCATCAAGACGCTTTGTGGACACCCAAAATTCTCCTGGACCATCACGAAAAGTGATCTTCGGGTCATAGTAGACCGGCCAGCCGAATGATAGCAGTTTAGGCTGGGCAAAATAGGGCTGCACAAGCGCTTGCTTGTTGCCATGTGGGCCAAGCGTTACTTTCCACTTGGCCACGTCCTTCCAGTCCACGACGGAGACGTCTAGCGTCATAAGTAGAGCTATAGCAGTATACTCTCAATAGAGATCACAATGCCTACACTGGGTAAGGTAAATTTGACAAGCTTTGAATTGTTTGGTGCGGTGTGGAAGTCGCTTGCGTCGCGGTTGGCCATCCAGATTGACTTCCCATCTGATGACTTTCACCGTCGTTCCCAGCCTAGGGCCAAGGTTGCAACAGCCTCGGAAGTGAGCCGGTGGAAAAGCATGCTTGCAAAGGCATTGGCAGTATTCGACCAAGCTACGTTCAGAAGATCAGGCAAAGCCGTACTCAAGAACTTGAAATTTTCCATAAATCCTGGTCAAGCCTATGTTGTGATCGGTCCGCTTGGCGCTGGCAAATCAACCCTTCTCTCGGCTCTTCATGGAGACCTGCCTGCTGAACCTGCTCAATCTCTGACTTTTCCGTTCCTTGGGCAAAGTCAATGGCCCAATGAGGTGACTGAATTACTGACTGGCAAATCAGATATTTCTAATGGCAGTGCGTACTACGCCGAACGCTATCATTCTCGCAGGGAAGATGACTTCACCCTTCGGGAATGGTTGGTCAAGGACATGAAAGAAGAGACTGATAATACATTATTGGAGGGTGTCACGGGTGACTTGCAGCTTTCCGAGTTCCTGGACTCCAGCATTATCAACTTGTCCAATGGACAAAGCAAGAGATCACTCATTGCAAGAAGTTTGTTAAAGCAGCCACAAGTCTTGCTTCTAGATGAGCCATATGTTGGACTCGATGTTGCTGCCCGTCAGAACCTTAGCAAAGTGCTTGGACGTCTGTACAGTCGAGGATTTCCTCACATAGTCATGGCGCTGCGCCCGCTCGATGACATACCAGAGTGGACTACCCATATTCTCTGGCTGAATGCCGATGGTAGCGTGCGTCAAAATGGAACTGCAGCAGATCTGAAGCCTTTCATCTCGAACGAAGCTCTGGCCCGTTCAAAGACTCCCGCACAGGTAAGACCAATGCCGAGGTCGAGCTCTGCCGAAGTAGTACGACTTGAGAAGGTCAAAGTATCTTATTGGGGGAAAGACGTGCTCAAAGATGTCTCATGGACAATCAGGTCGGGAGAGAAGTGGCACTTGTCTGGGTCAAATGGATCTGGCAAGACGAGTCTGCTAGCCATGATCCTTGGCGACCACCCCAAAATTTATATGAACGAGATTCACGTCTTTGGCCGTGCTCGAGGCTCCGGCGAGACTGTCTTTGAGATACAAGCACAGATGGGTCACAGCTCGCCAGAGATTCATCGTCATTTCCCACGCTACCTGACTGGCCAGCAGTGCTTGGCAAGCGCATTCGCAGAGTCCTTTTATCCCAAAGCTGATCTCACTTCACAAGAAACTGCGCTGATCAAACAAGTAGCGGCCTACTTTCAAGTTGAAGACTCTTTGGCGACAAAGCTGTCCGACATGACGCCTGCCATGCAACGCCTTTTCCTGTTACTTCAAGCCTTAGTGAAAAAGCCCAGGCTGGTCGTCTTAGACGAGCCTTTCGCTGGTATGGATGCCAATATGATTGACAGAGCCAGAGCATACATAGACGAGGAGATGAACCCGGAACAAAGTCTCATTTTCGTTACGCACTACTCGGACGAAGTGCCTGATTCGGTGAACAGACACATTAAACTAGATCGAGGCCTGGTTGTTGAGTACACGTAGCTCCAACCTCTGCATAGCGAGCACACTGCATCCTGTCGTGTTCAACATATTGACCTTCTACTTCAAGTTTCAAGGGTCAACTTTTACCCCTATCCAAAATATCGCGCGTCGAAAACCTTTGCTACAGCCACGTCGACATTGTCTCGACAAGCTCTGAACACAACATTCCACATTTAAAATAGAGCTTTACCACTTGCATGCGCTTCTGGAAGACTGATACAGCTGCTCAGGATGGCACAAACGCTGCATCAGCCTCCGCTTCAGGTGCTTATAGCATACCCGTGCCACCGACCGAGCTCAAGTGGGAGTTATCTACGCAAGGCTTGACGACACAATACAAAAGCTTCTATTTCACATTCGAGGATGGCTCTGCTGGTTATTTTCAGTTTGCGTACGGAAATCTAGGGATTCTCGTCAAAGTGGCTCCTATGGGTTGGACGTTGTATACCCCAGGCGCTAATGCGATTGTCGGTTCTCAGACGTTGCACGCTTCGAGTATGCACATCTCACGGGACCAGTACTCAGTGACCATCGATGGCCATTCACTGAGCATGCGAGAAGACTGCAGTGGGTGGACAGCGTGTATCAAGGACTCAGCAGTGACATACAATCTTGAATTTGACATTGAGAGCGAGTGCTTTGCAGGCTACAATCTGGGCGCCAGCTCGTCAAAGAGGCATCTCCGGCACCGAATCGTCCCTGTCGTGAGAGTGAGGGGAACAGTAGAAGCACATGGCAAGCTTGTTGAAGTCAAGGGTCAGGGGACCTACATTGAAGCATTCTTCACGTACGTCAAGTTTACAGATCTCTGTAATTCATTTGCCAACTTTCAGCTCAGGTCACCAGATTCAAGCAAAGTTCTGACTATGCTTTATTACATTCCGAGAGGCCTCGACGAGAGTCGTCAAATTTCGCAGGGGTCCTACACTGAGAACGGGAAGGTGGTTGCCATCGTGCAAGACAACAAGTTGGCTCACGCAGACTTGGTCAAACATGCGCCGTCAGGTTACATGATTCCAACATCGAGTAGTTTGAGCTGGCGAGGAAGCACTCTTGATGGGAAAAGCTTTGATGCACAGGTCCAGCTGCCCTTGGGAGAGCCTTCGAGCGTGACGGACGTGCTCTCCATCTTCCCTTCATTCTTCAAGGACATCGTCAAAATCTGGGCCGGTCTACCCTTTGTCTTTTGCTGGAGAGTGCCAGATACCAGAACGTCAATCCACATCGATGGAGTTGCTCACGATTTTGAGGGTTTGAGCAACACAGAGCTTACCCATGTTCATCTCAACTAGCATCCGACTCTTGGTCGATCTGCTGAGCCTTCCCGTCGCCCGTCTTTGTCTCTGGGAACTGCCGTTGAAGCTCGTCGAGAAGGCAGCTAGCAAAGTCCTCGTAGCCTTGCAGCTTTCCATTCAGATACTGATTATCGCGCACGACCGCTTCTGAGAATTGCCTTGTGTAGACTGTAGGATTCCGGCCTGCCTCGATATATCTAGAGAGAAATGTCAGCCTGACCTATGCAGCAGATGAGCGTACTCCAGCACGTCTTGTGGGATGTCAATGACAACGGCCTTCTGCAAATCATCGAGTTCAGTGTACTTGCTGACGAGATCATTACTGGAGTGTCAGGCGTAGGTTCTTGCTTGCACGAAGCTCATACATTCTCTCGAATAGCTGGTCATTTGACGAGCTTGCACCAAAATCACTTGCTCGCAACTCCAATTCATAGAACAGTGTAGTCACATCCCGTAGTTTCTCGAGCAGAATGACTCTGCGAGACTCGTCAGCAGCCCTTTTGTGCAGCGCCTCGGTCATTTTAGCCAGGTCCCGCAAAGCCGAGTAGAGCTGATGTGTTGAGGCGGCGGGTGTATTCTGTCGCGCGTCAATTCGTGCGTTTGAAAGCGCGACGTTGACGACTAATACGGACCGAACCACCTGATCATGAAATGTGGTGACAGACTCTCAGGATGAACACAGCGCGCCATGTCAGACAGGCAAGGCAGATTTTTGCTACAAAGTCATAAAAGCTAGAGTACATCGTGTGCGAGCAACATCTGATCAGATGATGTCGTTGAAACTCATGTTCGTGTTTTTGGTGCGCGCCAGATGATGAGCAAGGTTGGTTCTAGTATCACGCCTAGCTCGGGCAGGGCTACGCTCTGCAAGAGGCACTCCACGCGTGTACGAAGCTTGCTCTGCAGAAATGTCGAGCTTCGAGAACTTGCTCTGGTAATCTAGCGAAAGTGCTCGCCTCAGATCGCATTGAATGCCAGGCTTCGTCGCAGCCAAACGCGCGGCATTATCAATCAAGTTGTGGTCCTTATCTCCGAGAACTGTCACGAGCGCGGAAGCGTTTCCCTGACGAGTTATTTCTCCCATGATTGAAGGAACAGAGTGGCGTCGTGTGCCACTTGACAGGCTCGAGGTCGGGGATCCTGCAGCATCATGGACACCATCTGCGTCTGCGTAGATCTGAACCATATTTGCGACTGATTTGGCTTCCGAAGGGAGCACGTCGAGTGAGTTGATGTGGACGATCGTGATTGGCAGCTCAACACTAATCCCTCCTCCGCTGGTGACGACGGAGACATGAATGAAGTATCTAGTCTCGACTGATGTCAGATCTGGAGATTCACGGGGAAAGCTTACAAAATCGTCCAGCCTGAATCGATAACTCATCTGCCGGAACATGAATTTGACATTGTATCGTATCTCGACCACCATGCTTGACACCCTTCCAGTATGCATTGTTGGATTTATCAGACTTGATGCTTGTAGCATTGCTTGAGATGGTCTTTGTCAGGGTACGCTCCGGCACGCGGCAGTCGACCGACTGGAAGCCTGCGGTTGCAGCAGAGTTCTTGAACAAGCTCAAGTGGCGAACGAGATCCAACTGGATCTTGTTCACTTTGCGTTTCGAGTCATTTGTGATGTGCACCTCGACAAAAGCAGTCTGTCCAGCAATCCAAGATGGCCGATGAATGCGAGCAGCAATCTTGAGTGTCTCCTTGCCTCCAAAACGCAGCTTGCCTTCCTCAGACGCATCGATGGGTGCAGGTGTGGGGATGAGTGCCTTTGTTGGATTCAGGCAGGGGTAAAGCTTGATAGGTCGTACAATACGCATCGTTTTGCCATCTAGAGTCAGCTCACGCAGACCTTCCAAAGGACGTACCTGCGAATCGCTTTTCATTGGCTACTTGTACTGTGCAAACGAACGAGTACCGTATCTGCGCACCTGTCGTTTCGAATGAGCCTGGTCCGACCTGCCGTCAGCTTGTGATGTGTCAAAGAGTTGCCTACATCAAGAGGAAGCTGCATCTCGAACGGGACAGAACAGTTGCCAGGTTTGACTTGAGTATCTTGAGGAAAGACATTCGACAGCTCGTTGAGGTAAATGCCACTGGCAACAAGATCCAGAGCCAGGGATAGGAACATCTTGGATGCGCTTGCTTTGGTCGCTATCGTTAGCACAGACTCTTCACCATGAAGTCATACATTCTACACCGAGACAATCAAGCTTGATAGCTGTCACCTGAGTCTGCTGATTGTGCTTAGCTTTAGCGCTCCAGCACAACTCGACCTTTCCTTTGAGCAAGCCCCCTCCACAGTGTACGACCGACTGCAAGACTACGTCTGCCTTGACTCCACGTGCAGATGTCTGCGATGAAGTGCGTACCAGTTCTTGGGGTGCACTCTGGCGCACAAAGGTTTTGGCATTCGGGATGATGGCAGTATTGTCTTGTGACCGGTTGACGGTGTGTTCGTGTGGGGATGTGACAGAACTGGCAGAAGCTGGTGTATCCTGGGTCTGCTGAATGTGTGCTTCTAGGCTGTACGAGGACTCTGCATCGACGTCTTGCTCCTCACACAGCGCATGAGCGTAGCTGGATAGATCGCCCCTTGGCAGAAAGTCTTGGGTGAGCGCAGGCAAAGACATTGTGATCTTGTCCCGCAAAGTGATGATTCAGAGTAGCTGTGAAGTGGAAAGAAGCCAATGCAGAAGAGGAGGAGACGGGTGGTCAGTCTGAAGAGCTTCTGCAAAAGAGGGAGCGTTGTAGGGATAGGGAAGGGGGGGAAGGAGAGTTGCGGGTGCAGGCGATTTTCTTTTGTGCTACAAGTCAAACTGTGAAGGGCAGCGATGGATATCTCTTCTCAAAGTCTTCGTCCTCGCCTCCCCCACCCGCAGAGCGCGCAGGAGACTTCTGGTGCTCAACAAGCGGCTGTGCAGCAGTCTGTTGCCGCGCAGCAACCCGCGTTGTGGGAATGACAGTCGCAGACCGCGTGGGCGGTTCATCTGTGTACTTTCCATATCCTGTCGCCGTCTTCTTCACTTCATACGGCTGTGCTGCCTTTTCCTTGAGCCTGCGCATGGCTTCTTTGACGCTGTAGGAGCTTTGATCGACATTGCTGTTCTCTTGCTGCTGGCTTGCGGCATGCAACGCTCCCGCTGTGGCTTGCGCCCGACCATAGCTGAGCGACCTGCGAGCACTCGTGGTTCTCAAATGACTTGTGATATGATCCGGCAGATCATCCACTTCCTCAACAAATAGCGGCTCGGAGCTTTGCGCTGTCTGTGTCTTTGTCTTCGATCCTGTAGACTCAAATTTGCGAAAGGCCTCGCCGAATTTGCCATTCACCAGCGTCTTTGCGGCACCGGAGAACGAGCCGATCTGCGTAAGGCTTGGTCGCTTGTGATGCTTCCCATGGCCACTGCTGGCTGATCTCCTAATTTGTGCAGCCGTAGCACTCTCCAGGGACTCGCTTGGCTGGACGTCCGAAGCTCGCGACTCTGCGGCAGAGGCCGGGCGCGATGGCGGCCGAGGAATTGCAAATGTACTTCGAGATTCAGCTGCGGGAGCAACATGTATAGTCAACGGCCGCGCACGCACTGGAGCCGGATTCGCGAAAGACTGATCGTCGTGCGATGTAGATGTAGACTCTTTCCCTGAAAATGTTTGCCATGTGGGTGGCTTGTCTGCGATGCGTGGCTTTCCCGATAACTGCGCCGTGGATGTTCCTTTCGGCGGCGATGTCTGTGCTTGCTGACCTCGTTGCTTTGGCGATGTCTGAGAGGACCTGTTGACTACTTGAGGCCGCGGACGGAAGCCCGCTTCCAAGTGCTGTGTTGTGTTCCGAGGAAGATCGCGAAGCTCCTGGGAGCCATAATGCAGCGCGCGCCGAGGCGAAGCGAACATGACAGGACCAGCACGCTGAGGCCCATCAAGAGCCGAATGAGTTGTTTGACGGGATCTCTCGCCCTTCTGGGAGAGTTCTTGTACACGAACTTCCCAGCCTGCTGGTCGTGAGGCAGTACTAGGACTTGCCTGAGTCACTCCAGGGATATCTCGTCTCTTGTCTCCCACTGTGGTAGGCTGATCTGAAGGGCGTGGCTGTGGCTGCATGACTTGACGTGGAGTTGACACCAAACCAGCGTCCAATTCATCGAGTGTCGGAAACTTTGTAGTGAAATCATCCTCAAACGTAGGAGCTGGCATAGGTATGTCATCGACTCCGGTCGTTGCAGTTGATCTGCCTCGTGATACAGCTAATTCTGGAGATGACGCTTGCCGCACAGGTCGTCCTCTTCGCATCGGTTCCTTCTCTGAGACGACAGCGCTTTTTGCGGTGTTTTCGTCATCAAATGCGAGCACGGGCTCAGCGACATCGCGTCCAACACTAGGAGGACGAGAGCGTACTTGCGAGACAGCTTTCACTGGCCGGGTGTAGATATCAGGGATGGGCACCTTTGTGTTGCGCATGGCACAGACTTCCGCGAGAAGCTGGTAGATGTTCGGCCGATCTTTTGGATTCTCTTGAAGCATGACGGCAATAAGTCGCTTAGTTCTGTCGGTATAAGGCGGAAAAGGAGGAAATGTATAGGCCGCATTGAGGATAGCCATCTGTCCTTGGGATTCAAATGGTGTGGTGAAGTAGCATAGCTTGTAGAGTAAAACACCGAGAGCCCAGATATCGCTCTTCTCATCGATAGGCAGTCTCCTGGTTGTGTCTACCATTTCTGGAGATCTGTACTGAATGGTTGTGTTCTTTTGAATGTCATCCTCTAGCAACCTACGCTCTTGGGAGTTGGTCGCCGCCGGCCGGACTTCACTGCAAGACCCAAAATCACAAAGCTTGTAGCAGTCCGGGCTTGAGATGAGGACGTTTTCAATCTTCAGGTCTCGATGGAGCAAAGGGGGCCGCAAATAGTGCATGCAGGCCACGGCTTCAGCAGTGTCGCTGAATATCTTAAGCACTTCCCATTCCGCCAATCGCGTTTGCAAGCGTGTGTTCATGAAGTCGATGAGACCTCCCGCAGCGCAGTATTCCATCAGAACATAGACCTCGAAGCCTCCGCCTTTGAGCTCAGTGGCATGGGAATCGTAATACATCACAATATGGCGGTGGCCGCGAAGCTTCTTCATCGTCTCCACTTCTGTCCTGATGGCGGAGAGAGCCGCCTTGTCCGGAGCGATGATTCTTTTCAACACAGCGACATCGCTGCCCTTGATTGGTATGTCAAGTTTGGCAATATAGACATGCGAGAAGCCGCCCTCTGATAGATATCGGACCACTTTGGTGCTGTACTGCCCAACTTTGATTCTCGTGCCAGGTGCAAGATGCGGCATCTTCGAAATTGAGTCTGCCATCTGTCAAGAGACGTCGATGCTCTGTTCAGCGCGGAGTGTGCTTTTACCAAAAGAAAGCTAGTATTGGCGCTGTTCAAATCAAGACACGAGCCAAACAAGTCTGCTGCTATATCACCCTGCTTTGTAGGAGGCCCAGTGTGTTAGGCCGTTTGTTGCCTCCAATATCGAGTCCAGCAGAGAGGAATTGGTCGTGTACAAGGTCCAGAAATTCGCGCGGTGTTGATGATGACGCCTGGGGGTTCCTCGTTAACTCACGCGTGTCACCGCTGCTACTCAAACAGGCACGCAGCAGCTAGCTATGTCTGGCAAATATGGAGAGAAGACTAGGGCCTGCAGCAGAGAGTGCATCCATACAAGAAACAGCCGTCATCAGTCTGCTACGGCATCCTCTCTTGGGCGTATCGAGCTTATTGATATAAAGCTTAGGCCTGCCACGTCGCGACATACTTAGCATGGCCTACAGACCAGGCTGGCCCGCAGAAGGTGCACCGGATACAAGGCTGCCCTTCTGCGGCATTGAGGTGCGCTATGTATCAGACTAGTCCATAGCAGATAGGCCACAAGGGTGATAGCACAGGAGCCTGTCAGCAGGGATGCCTGGCGATGGTGTGCCTCCTGGAGTCGAGCTGGTGCGCAAATATATAAAGAGAGGAGCGGCGCCTGCAGAAAAGTCAAAAGGGCGAAAAGCAAAAAGCAGAAAGCAGAGCGCGCAAACAAGCCCATCATCCACTCAGCTGCATTTGTACGCGATAGGCCCGCAGCTCTGTGCCCGTGAAGCGCCAGCTCACGCATCCGAGCAATTGTCATCCTCACAGGCCAGCATGCCCAGCATAGAGTACGGAAGCTGCATATAGAAGGCACAGAGCACCTCACATCCCATGACGTCAAGGTAAGATGACTTCTGACAGCAAGGCTTGCTCGCTGACAGACCAGGCTCGATCGCCTAGTGCTCTTATTAGATACAGGAAGTCCGGTCATTCGAGATACCGCCGCAGACCAGCTCGCCGACATACAAAAGGCCCACCCACATGAGCTGTATAACCTCCTGGGCCGCGTCGTACCATTCCTTCAGTACCAGTCTTGGGACACGCGAGTCGCAGCAGCGCGAGCCATCGGCGGTATCATCGACAATGCTCCCAATTGGGACCCGAATCAAAACGAAGAAGAGGCAATACGCTTGAAAGTGGAACTAAGCGGAGAAGTGGCTTTAGACTCAAAAAAAGCGGAAGAATCTGATGCAGCAGCCATCATATCTGCAGAAGATCGTTTCAATTTCGCTGACTTTAACGTGTTGAATATTATCAAAAATGGACAGGCACTGCTTGGTAGCGCTGGAAGGGAGTATGACAACAATCTCGAGGGCCTCTCTACGGAAGAGAGACTGGCAAGGGCAAAGCAGAGTATCACAGCTAGGCTTGGGCTTGGAGCCGAGTATATGGATGATGAAATACTCACCACATACGACGTTGGAGCACCTATAAAGCAAATGAGCAAATCAGCCTCACCCATGCCGGCTGAAAGATTCGAAATGCCTCGCCCTCCATCACGCGAAGTCACTGCTGACGGCGAAGAAGCGCTTTCAGCCAGACAGCGGAATATGTTGAAGCGCAAAGCAAAATTGGTAGGTCGCAATGGCGGAAACAAGGTACGAGTCATTGACGTCTCCGGTACACCAACGGGTGGAACTCCACAAGGCGACGAGACAGCTGCGGACTATATCGCAGTTACAGACCAGGCCCAAAATGATGCCAAAGTCGTGGTTGAGCACAAACGCGTCGCGGATCCTGCTGCTTCCTTGCGCTCTGCAACCGAAAGGGACGCCTGGCCCCTTGAAGCCCTGACAGAACTCTTGTCTATAGATCTGTTCGATACCAAGTGGGAACGACGTCATGGCGCGGCCATGGCACTAAGGGAAGTCTTTCGAGCGCAAGGTCGTTGTGCTGGTAGGCTATTGAAAAGCACTCGAGGTCGAAACGACAGCCTTAATGAAGCCTTTCTCGACGATATGGCATGTCGAATCTGCTGTGTATTTGCTTTAGACCGCTTCGGAGATTACGTGGCCGATCAGGTTGTCGCACCGGTCAGAGAATCCGTCTCCCAAACTCTTGCAGCACTGTTGAAGCACTTGCCTCAACGCTCCATTGTCGCCACTTTTGGGCTCCTGTGTCAGCTTGTTTATCAGCCCGGTCTGGAGAAAGCAGTATGGGAAGTTACACATGGCGGAATGCTGGGTCTCAAGTACCTAGTGGCAATGCGAAAGGATGTGATTCTCAACGATGACGCGCTTATGGATAAACTTGTTGCGGTCGTCTTTACTGGACTAGCACATGCTGATGATGACGTTCGCGCGGTCGCTGCTGCAACCCTCATCCCAGTCGCAGAGGATTTAATCGCCAGAAAGCCTGCCGTGATTGATGATCTACTGCATGTCTTGTGGGATTCTCTTGCTGACATGCGCGATGACCTGAGTGCCAGCACAGGCAGCGTGATGGATCTGCTCGCCAAGTTATGTTCCCTTGGGCCGGTCATTGCGTCTATGCAAAGAAAAGCTACCGAAGACGCTGCTCGAACGTTCGCAAATCTGATGCCGCGGCTATATGCGTTTTTTCGACACACAATTACGACAGTGCGCACAGCTGTCATGCGGGCTATACAAGCTTTTGTTATCGCTGATCGAGATCAGTGTACATCATGGGTTGATGACCGGCTCTTGCAATTGGTCTTTCAAAACCTGCTCGTGGAGCAAAACATCACAGTCCTTGAGCTTTCTTTCGACTTCTGGACAACGTGTCTAGATAGCGTTGGCGCACGGAAAAGACTCTTCGTCGAATCATTGGAGCAAAGTCTCGACCTCGTCAGCACTCCTATAGGAAGGGGTCGTCATTCCTTCCCACTCAACAGAGGTCATCTCATTCGTCCATCCGGTCGACCATATGGTTCCGCTGTACTTACACAGGCGGACGCTCCGAACAGGCGCGGCAAGAAGAAGGCAGACGCTGTGATTGTTGAGCATTCGCACAATATTGACGGGCCGATGCTTGATGGGGATGTTGAGCTCGTGGGCTTTGGCACGATAATGCGCGCAAGGACTTACGCAGCGAGGGCGCTCGGTCGATTACTGAGCCATTGGCCGTCAGATGCGGTAACGCGTCTGCTGACCAGCTCGTTTTTACACCGTCTATCATCGGTGTCATCGACACCGAGATACATAAATGCAGCCCTCTTGCAGGAATTGCTTGAACACACACAAGTGGAAGGCATCAAATCTGCAGTTCACAGCCTGTGCGAGCCTCTACTGACACCTAGCCAAGATCTGTTTTACGCCAATACTGCATCAAGTCTATTTGCTCTGCGTGCGCAGTGCCAGAGCCTATGCAATACATTTGTTGAGGTTGGCCGCGTAACTCGCGACAAAGTGCCACACCTCCCGCCAGTGCAGGCCATAGGTGGAGATGGTCCTGATCAATTTGTGTTGGACGACGCTCGGCGGCTTGTGGGGGAGCATTTTGATCGTTTGAAGCGATCAATGCAAGGATCCTTCAAAGGCTCGACGGCAAAAGCAATTGAACAAGCACACAGAATTTGTTCGCAGGCTCTTGAGCAGGCAATCAATGTCAAAGCTGCCGAGGACTGTAGAGTCTCTGCAGCCGCTGCAGGAGCCCTCGTGTCTTCCGGTGAACTGCCTAAGAAGCTCAACCCGATCATCAGGTCTCTCATGGAAAACACCAAGACAGAAGATGAGCCGTTTATCCAAAAGCGTTCTGCTCGAAGCCTGGCAGTCTTCGTTGCTGTTTGCCATGGATGTGGTCGTACAGCGGCGCTGGACAAGCTTGTCAAGAACTTGTGCGCCTTCCTTTGCATCGACACAGCCAAGACACCGGAATTCCACAGACATCTTGTGCTCACCGACTCAATATATTCAGTCAAACGCGATGCCCAGATGATTGATGCTTCCATGAGTCCACCTGGCGAGCGACAAGACGCAATCATCAAGCGTATGGGTGCAAGAATGGCATTGGAGGAAATGGCAAGAAAGTTTGGTGGCGATCTCTTCCAGATTGTGCCCACACTGAAGCATTGTATCTACGATCCATTACAAAGCGTGTCTGACTTCCAAAATACCTTACTGACAGCTGACAATCTTTCGACTCGAGGCCAGGAGCTTGTGGACAGTCTTTGCATACTCGGGGATCTCATATCATGTTTCGACCCCGTGCTACAGAAGCAAGTACTTCATCAAGCACCTCAAATTTTGAGCGCGCTCACGAGCGAATATGCTGCCATCCGCTTCGCAGCTGCAAGCTGTTTCGCCGCATGTTGCCAAGCAGTCACGATTGAAGGAATGCAAGTTGCCATTGAAGAGATTGTGCCAATGATTGGCAACACTGCAAGTCTTCGCCATCGACAAGGAGCCATTGAAGCTGTGAACCTTCTTGTACACGTCATGGATGTGCGTATCTTACCGTACATCATTTTCCTCATTGTCCCGGTTCTTGGCCGGATGAGCGATTCAAACGACGACATTCGCAACCTGGCAACCAGGACATTTGCCCAGTTGGTCAAGCTTGTGCCGCTTGAAGCTGGTATACCAGATCCTCCTGGCATCTCAGAGGAGTTGCTTGCAGGCAGAAACAACGAAAGGAGATTCATTCACCAAATGCTCGATGGAAGTAAAGTTGAGCATTTTAAGATCCCCGTTGCCATCAAAGCAGATCTACGCTCTTATCAGCAGGATGGCGTCAATTGGCTGGCTTTCTTGAACAAATATCAGCTGCATGGTATACTTTGCGACGATATGGGATTAGGCAAGACGCTGCAAACGATCTGCATTATTGCTAGCGATCATCACAACCGCAAGGCGCAGCATAAGCTCACGGGTGCTGACGAATGGTCGGCCCTGCCCAGTCTAATTGTGTGCCCACCAACATTGACAGGCCACTGGCAATATGAGATTGCCAATTATGCTCCGTTTCTTGAAGTGATCAATTATGTGGGACTCCCTGCGGAGCGCCGAAAGCTGCATGCAAGGATAGCAACCGCCGACGTTGTGGTCACATCTTATGATGTCGTGAGAAACGATGTCGACTTCCTTTGTCGTCAAAATTGGAATTACTGCGTTCTTGACGAGGGTCACATCATCAAAAACGCGAAAGCTAAATTGACGCAAGCGGTCAAGCTCATGAAGGCTGGCCATCGTCTCATTTTGTCAGGGACACCAATACAGAACAACGTGCTGGAGCTCTGGTCGCTCTTTGATTTCTTGATGCCAGGTTTCCTTGGCACCGAAAAGTCATTCTATGCGCGCTACGCAAAGCCAATTGCAAGTAGCAGGGAAGCCAAGAGTTCTTCAAAGGAGCACGAAGCAGGTATGCTGGCACTAGAAGCACTTCATAAGCAAGTGCTGCCATTTCTTTTGCGACGCCTGAAGGAAGATGTCCTTTCAGACTTACCCCCGAAGATTATTCAGGATTATTACTGCAACTTGAGCCCTCTTCAACAATCATTATACACCGACTTCACCAACTCTCAAGCCCAGACGGTGGTTAACGAGACAAGCGGCGACTCGGACAAGTCCGGCAAGACTCACGTCTTTCAAGCCCTTCAGTACATGCGGAAGCTCTGCAACCATCCTGCACTTGTCTTGAAAGGAACGCATCCAAAATATGCATCTACGGTTAAGTCGCTCAAATCCCAAGGATCGACATTGAGCGATGTCAAGCACGGCCCAAAGCTACTTGCACTTCGCGACTTGCTGCTCGACTGCGGACTCGGCTCGCAACATGCTGATTCCTCGCCTCTTGTCACGAGTGCTGTCAACCAACACCGAGCACTTGTGTTTTGCCAACTGAAGGACATGGTGGACATGGTCGAACAAGAAGTTTTCAAGAACTTGCTACCAACTGTTTCATACATGCGTCTCGATGGCAGCACAGAGCCCCGTCATCGCCAAGCCGCGGTGCAAAAGTTCAATGCCGACCCATCAATCGATGTATTGCTCCTCACGACTCATGTTGGAGGCCTTGGCCTTAATCTTACCGGCGCAGACACCGTGATATTTGTGGAGCATGACTGGAATCCCATGAAAGATTTACAAGCAATGGATCGTGCTCATCGCCTTGGTCAAAAGAAGACTGTGAATGTTTATCGGCTCATCACGAAGAACACGCTAGAGGAAAAAATAATGGGTCTGCAGCGTTTCAAGCTAAACATAGCCTCTACAGTTGTCAACCAGCAAAATTCTGGACTAGCGACAATGGGGACTGATCAGATCCTCGATCTCTTCAGCACGGAGAATACGGAGGAGAAGCCGCGCGCTTCAAATGACGATGGTCTCGACGCGCAAGGCAATCTGGTTGCTATGGGTGGCCAAAAGGCACTATTTGAAGATCTCCAAGAGTTGCACACCCAGTCGGAGTACGCCGATTTCAATGATCTGTCAACGTTTGTTTCCAGCTTGTGATATACATACTTCATGAGGATTATACAGGTACAAAATGCATCCAAGCTTGCTCATTCAAATGAAGTCTTCCTGAGGTCCTTCCATATTTGATTCATCGTCGACAATGGGCATGTCTAGAAGCATTTGCTCGATTGTTGGGTGGGCTTCCAAGGCGACTGGTGTAAAACTCAGCATGCCCACATCATGAAGACTGTTCAAATAGTCGCGAAGCCTTGTTACCCCTGATCCCGAAAAGACACAACTGATAATTAGCATTGTTGGCCACAAACTGTCGTCACTCACAATACAGCAGCTTGATTAGGCTGGAAGTCCTTGGGAGAAGCCCTACAGAATTTTCGAAGATCGTGTCGTAGGAATGCTGGGACGCCAGTGAGCGACAAGTGCGTCAAATTTTGGCAGGCGTTGAGCAAGACATGTATGCACTAAGGTTAGCCAATAATCCACACGATGGTTGTTCCGTACTGGTAAAGTCAAATCGATGCAGTAAGATAAATGAATCCGTTCAAGTGTTTGCGGCACGAGACCGCGGCCCACAAGCGCAAAAATGGCTTCCGCCGTGATTGCAGAACACTTGACGAGACCAATCCGCTTCAATCGAGGTAGCGTGCTGAGCTCGAGCACAGCGTGGTCAGTAAGCTGAACGCAACAAGTGAGGTCAATGTACCGCAGTCGGCTGCAATACTTAACCAGAAACTGTAGTGTGCGATCAGTGAGATTGCTGCAGTGGCCGAGGTGAAGAAAATGGATATGCTTGCCAAGACGTGCAATTTGTACTGCCCCACGATCCGTGACATTGGGACATTTTGCTAGTACCAGTGAGCGCAATTTAGGCGCCGCAGTGACGATATGGTAGACGGTTTCGTCCGTGATTCGAGCACATCCCGCCACGTCAAGTACGCGAAGGTTCTGATATTTGTCTCGCTCTAGATCGGCAAAGCACTCATCGCCAATCATCGTACACATACTGATACGCAATTCCCTGAGATCTGTGCAAGTCTTGATCAGCGCGTTGATAGCCATGGAGTTGATGAGGTGACAATGATCTACATCGAGCTCCAAGAGGAACGGACAATGTTGGCCAAGTTCGTGGATGGATTTGCTTGTGATCAAAACGCAACCATTCAGTTTGATCTAAAGTCAGCATACAACAGACTTGAGAGTCCCGCACCCTTCGTAGATTTGGACAGCTGCGCGCGATGGTTACAATCGCGTCGTCTCTGATCTTGACACAGCCGGTGAGATTCAAGCCTTGCAAATTGGATGCTCGACGTGCAAGACAAAGTATAGACAAGTCGGTTATATCCAAGAGACCATGAACATCCAAAGCAATCAGACCTGGATTGCGTGAAACTACATCGCAAAGGCCGCGGTCAGACACCCTAGAGCAGCCAGTCAGAGTCAGACGTTCCAATTTGCGACACGAAGATAGGTTGAGCATAATGGCATCTGCAACATGGTCCTGTAGGAAACTGAGATTCAGGCGACGCAGGAACTGAGGATAGTCGAACGTCGCCGAGTTCTTGCGCAAAGTTTTGAGCAACTTGATGAGCGCTGGGGTGTGATACAGGAAAGGCTTGTACCATAGAAGCTCTACGCTGCACGCACACCAGCTCTGACATGTGAGCAAGGTTGAATATAGATCTTTGGTCGATTGTAGATTCATGAATATATCGAGAATGAGCTCAGCTGGTAGATTGGCTGCAAGCGACTGAGACAACATTGTCCTTGCGTCTTGTCTCCCAAGTCGGGAAGCAGGCGTAGAGACAACAACTGTACCTTCATCTTCTGATGCGCTGGACAATTCATCAGCAGAAGAGCTCCGCGTCGCATCTGGCGTAGTTGGGACTACAGTAGCGGCCATCAATGACGGGCGTCGCGACACTTGGCAGCTTGAGGCCGCGCTGTATAAAGAAAAGTGTGCTCGTTCTAAACTTGAGAGCTGGTATAGCTATGAGGACACTTGTGCTGGTAGCTTCACCAAAGGGCACACATATGTATCAGGATTGTCACGCGGTGGAGCCCGCAGTTCGCATGACTTTTTGGCGCGCGTTGGATGCCACGACTGGAAACACTACTCCCACGGACCACCTTGACAAGCTCAGCCAGTTGCGTTTGCCAGGCTTATGCGCACCGCCCCTACGTATCCAGTGTTAACAATTGACCGGCCATGAAGCCTACAGAATCTCACGAGAAGCCCTATAAAGCCTTGTTGAGCAGCTATTTTTATCGATGAAGCGCAACGCACCACTTCGGCTTAGCTTGCGACAACAACAGCTTTTAGAAAGCGAGAACTTTTATTCCTTTCCCGAGACGCATGTTTCAAGCATAGTGGTGTAAAAGGTCGCCTCACCTGATGCTATACTAAACAAGATTATGCAATGACATGTCACTGTGCGGAGAGTTTCTTGCACGGCGCTTTGCAAAACTTTGAGTTTGGTTCATCATTTATCATCCTCTAATGGCAAGTCGAATGATTCAATTGGAGATTGCGAGAGCTTACGGACCCAGACTCGGTCCTTTTACATCAAGTGCCTACCGTTCGGGTGGACTGTAGAGCAGGCGCTAGCCGATGCGCACAAATCAGTAACGACACCATTCTTTATGCTTAGCTGTGCAGGATCGCTAAGCGAAAGCACACCTACCGACGACATATATGCACTCATCTTGGGCCAAGGCCAAACGCTGACCGCTGATCCTATGTTGCTCAGACAACTGCGTGCCTGGAGCAAGGCAAGCTCAGAAGCGTCGCTCAAGAGAAGGCTGCCATGGTGATTGCCCCAGCACGCGCGTGTGCTTTTCTATCGAAAACCTTGCATAATCTCCTCATCATCTTGCTCGGGAGCGTCCGACACGGTCGAAGTCATGGCTTCCTCCGCCTGAGACTAGGCCCGCCTCGTTCTGCACCCCATCTACATGACTTGCCTGGCTCAATGTTGCACGATCCAAAACTGGCTGGACCAAGTACGCTCCGCCCCTGACGCCCCTGAGACCAGTGTACTGCTGCTAAACGAAAGATTTGCATGGACTCAAGTGGAAGGCGGATCAGCGTATGGTTTAGCAGTACATAGCACGAACGATTGCCGTCTTCTGAACAGATTTATTCCAACACATTGATCTGAAGTACTACGAGAAGAGTCCAGCAATTGTGGGGCCGTCTCAAGCGTGCGAAAAGGCTCCAGGCAAAAGCTTGGACACAACAAACCGAAAGTCAAAACCTCGGCGAATAGACCAGTATATCAGCTGCAGTGCCTGATGTTCGCTTTCTGGCCATGAAGTTTGCAAAGCAACTCGAGGAAGTCGCGGTGCCTGAGTGGAAAGAGGCATATTTTGACTACAAAGCTGGCAAGAAGTTGATCAAACGTTGTGCGCAGCCTGGTGTACCGAATGGCACCTTGCGACAAGATGTGCCGGCGGAGAACTATGGCAGCATCGGCTCGACAAATCGCTTGCAATCATCAATATCAGCTTCAGCTTCAGGCTCGAGCGCTGCGCCACGCGGTGAATTTGGTGGCCGTCGTGCAGCAGACGCGACTTTTAAGCGGTCCGCGAAGGGCCTAATGCAGCAGGCAAATCAGGTGGAAATCACATTTTATCAATTCGTCGGTGCACAACTTGACAAGATTGATGACTTTTACACCGAGCACGAGCGCGAGGCTGAGACGCGGCTGACGACTTTGAAGAATCAACTCCAAGAGATGAAGGAGCGCCAGGCTGCCTTGCGCAATGGGGCAGCCAATGGATCTTTGGAACCTCCTGCCAGAGAATATACACGGCGTCATGACTCTTTCTTCGAGCGCCTTTACGGAAATCTCAAATCGGTGCTCACATTGGCTGACGAGGAAAGGCTGTCAGAGCACCCTGTCAAGCAAGGCAAACGCAACGACACGCTCACACAGATGACTTTGACTTATCGTGTGGCAAAACGTCGCCTCAAACTCGCCTTCCAAGAGTATTACTACTCCCTCGAACTACTGCAAAGCTATCGCTCCCTGAACAAGCAGGCGCTCAGAAAAATTCTCAAAAAGTTCGACAAGACTGTCCACGGCAAGGCTTCTGTGGTATACATGAAAATCTTCAACGACGAGACGCATATCGGGAAATCTGACGCCACTGATGCTCTGCAACGTCAGAGTGAACTCGTCTATGCAAAATACTTTTGCGGAGGCGACCGCAAGGCAGCGGCAGTGTCGCTCAGGCAAAAAGCGAGAACGGAAGACGATCGATTCACAATGTTGCGAATTGGTCTTTATTTTGGCTTAGCGATACCTCTGTTGTTGGAAGGTCTTGTACGCAGCTTCGATTCAGTCAACACTACTGATGGAGTGGTCCAAAGTCTGCTTCTTCAAGTATGGGCCGGCTTTTTCCTTTTGCTGCTCATGGCACTATTGTTTGGAGGCGCCTGCTACATTTGGCAGAGAAATCAGATCAGCTATCCGTTCATCTTCGAGTGGCAGCACAACCATCATCTGAATTGGACACAATACTTTGAGGTCCCGGGTGTTTTGCTCTTGCAATTCAGCATCCTTTTTTGGATGTGTTTCAGTGGGTTCTTCCCGCAATGTACGACCTGGTATCCCCTTGTCTTCTTCTGCTCCGCTGTTTTGACACTGGTCATTCCATTTCCCTTTCTTCACTGGTCTAGTAGGCGTTGGCTCATCGTCGCCAATGGGCGTCTTCTCGTTTCGGGCTTGGCTCTTGTTAGATTTCAGGATGTCTACCTTGGCGATGTTTTCAATTCTCTGTAATGGCTTGTGTTGTGCCTTCTGATCCGCTAACAAGCAGCACTTATTCTGTCGGTAATATCGCTCTCTTTTGGTGTCTTTACCGCCATGGTTGGAACGATCCCCGTCAATGCGGGTCGTCACGATCAACATTATTTGGCTTCTTCACGACACTTCCGGGCATATTTCGATTTTTGCAATGCATCAGGCGTTACACGGACACGCTCCATTGGTTTCCGCATCTCATCAATGCTCTCAAGTATCTGTTCACTATCTTGACTTACATGTTCCTCTCCTTGTGGCGAATTCATGGCAGTGCCCGATATAAGTGGCTGTATGTGGCGTTTGCGACATGCAATACCCTCTACACAACTTTCTGGGATATCAACTATGATGCTTCCTTATTACAATTCCAAGGCAAACACCCTTTGCTGCGCGAACATCGTGCATACAGGTTGACGTGGCTTTACTACAGCTTTCTGCTTCTCGATCCTTTGTTTCGATGCTCTTGGATATTCTACATCATCTTCCAAAACGACATCCAACATGCTGCCGGGTTGTCTTTCTACATCGCCTTGGCAGAAGTCTTTCGAAGAACCTCTTGGAGTTTGCTTCGTGTGGAAAATGAACACGTCGCAAATGTGCGTCTCTATCGCGCAATACGAGAATTACCTTTGCCCTACGCCCTTGACAATGTCATTCTCTCGACAAATCCAGCGACCAGGGTCACGTCTGAGACCAAGAAGCCGGCACCCAAGCTCTCCGAGGCGCACGCAACGGACTTTTCACGCGCAAAGAGTATCAGGTCTGCAATGCAGTCTGATTCAGAAGACGAAGATGACACTTGAATCATCTGCTGCTTTCACTTGCTGACGCTTTCGACAAATCTCTCTGATATCTCTGGGTAGCCGATCCATTTGGGAAGCTCATCGAAGGCGCTGAATCTGCGTGTGCCGTAAAACATGTGGTGTTGAGCTCGCAACCACTCAGGAATCTGGCCAAAGCCGTCCCGGTCGACCGTACTGGCCCAAATGCTCCATTTGTTCTTGTCCGCATTCCAGCTCTACCTGTCAGCAGATGCGATAATGCTACGACCTACCGCAAATTGAGTACCGCAGAGTACGCAGCGCTTGCGGAATTTGTTTGTGTTGCTAAATAGATGGAATTCTTGGATCTCGCCGTCGATCGCCAACGCTAGCTGTCAATCTCAGGTCGTTGAGAAGGTGAAATTTACCATCTCCTTCGATGTGGATAGAATGCACGGCAGTCCCAGCTGTCAGTCGTTGGCAGTTACTACAGTGGCAATATGCAGAGAGCAGCATATGAACGCTTTCACACGATAGCGCACGCGCCCGCAGAAGCAACCGCCTTCAATCACCTTGATTGCCATGTTTCAGAGCGTCTCGATCCACAGAAGAACTATATAGATACAAAGGATGGTTTGATATAAAAGACGGATATGTAATGAACCAGCCTGGGAGATTGTTGCCACAAAAGCGGGGTCCCCGAAACCGTGAGAAAAGCGACGACAGACAACGAATCATGCCACAAAATGATACGCGGTATGCGCGCTGTTCGCGTTCAAAACACAGTCGGATGCGCATACTGTTGACCTTGGCCATTGTCTGTGGTCACTGATGTTGAAGCGGCTTCTACCCACAACTCTTCTGACAACATCATCCAGAAGACTACACCCATCAGTCAGCTGTTCTGGCGTACTTCGATACTTTGCGTCTGGTAGATCTATTACAGAGCCTCAGCTGCAGTCTGTAGGGCATGTCAAAGCGACAGACTCGCTTTTCTCAACTAGTACGACTTTGAAGCGGCTTCAAGGATCTCTTGCAGCTGCCGGCCAGCGACTGAATGATGCAACAGGCTACTCGAGCATCGAAGCCCAGAAGCGTCGTATTAAAGAGCACGAATCTATCGTCTCTACGGCCATCGAAAGAGTGAGCCAGGCCAAGGATCAGTATGGTGCCTCAATCAAGCTGAGATCAAGCAGCCAGCGCGAAGTCAATGAATTGCTACAGAGAAAGAGCACCTGGATCCAGTCCGATCTGGAGCGTTTCACGACACTATTTCGGAGCGACCATTCAAATGCTTTGAAGGAGGAAGAGTGTAAAGCCAGTCTTGAGCAAGCAGAATTGGACCTTGAGAAGGCGCGCAGCAAGCTGTCGACAATGATTCTGTCTAGATATCACGAGGAACAGATCTGGTCTGACAAGATCCGTCGTGTGTCTACTTGGGGCACTTGGGCCCTCATGGGGATCAACATCATCCTCTTTGTCTTTGTGCAGCTAGCCTTGGAACCATGGAAACGTCAACGTCTGGTCGCCCGATTCGAAGACAGGCTTCGTCAAGTTGTGCAAGAAGAGCGTACATTGACTTATCTCCTGCCATCGCGCGAGGATCCACAAAGTTTAGGGTTCCCTCCGGAAGCCGAAGTCTCTTTGACGGCTGCAGACCAGCAAGGGCAATATGATCACATGTTCAACCAAAGGGCTACCAGAGAAGCCGAATTTTTGACTGATGCTGATCTCGCAGCTCAGGGCTTTGATCATTCGATCTCAATGGCTTCTATCAGTCCAGATCAGGATGCGGACATGTATGCTGCCCTGGTGTCCAAAGCACGCTCCTGGCTCCAGATGCTCACAATTCACGGCAAGTCACTTGCGCCGGAAATATGGCGAAAGACTTGCAACGCGCTTGCACTTGCTTTCAGTTCGCACCCAAGCAGCATACCGATGGAGGACATTACGAGCGCTTGTCTAGCTAGTGCGGCTCTGGGAATAGCTGTTGGTCTAATGGCTGCTGGAAAATGAAAATCATGATGAGGGCTTCCTTTGCGCCCGAGACCCTCTCGAAAGCCGTCGCTAGTTTCGTCAAGATGCTTTCGCAATCAGCCTTGGAACAATTTCAATAGCAGAGTAGCGCAAGCACTGTAATTTTGTAGGCTTGGCTGTAGCTGTATGCCAAACAAAACCCATCTCATGAAACCGGTTCATTCTGCGGAGCTTCAAAAACTTCAACGGATTCAACCAGTCGCTTGGAACCCTCTGTCGCATAAGCTGACGGACGTCATTCTGATGGACGCTTTGCTTGTACCGAAAAATAGGAAGCCTAGCTTCCGTATACTGCTTTCCATTCAAGATTTGACAAACGTGCCGTTAGTGTCCGGCCTTGTTCATGTTCGCTGGCACTTGCAAGACTCCTTGCGATCTGAGACTCGGGGAAAAACTGATCGCGCTAATATCAAAGAACACAAAGTCGAATGGGGCTATGAATCTAGCTGGAAAGTCAAGATGATTGTAGACAAGAAAGGTCTCTTGCAAGACGCACTTCTAGAGTTACAGGTCTATCAAGAAATGTATGGAGGCAAGGAACGCCATGCACTTGGTAACCTCATTCTCAACCTAGCTGAATACGCCTCAAGCGAGCAAGAAGTCTCAAGACGCTATCTTTTGCAAGATAGCAAGGTGAATTCGACCTTGCGACTTGGTATTAGGATGGTGCAAATCTCGGGCGATACGGATTTCACTACACCAGCCTTGAAAAAAGCGCAAGTCTTTGGTGGGATCACTGGACTTCTGTCTGAGAGCAAGGATATCACACAACGTGACGAAGACGTCGCCTTTAATCCTGCTTCCCTGAGCACTGAAAAGGCAGAAGCGCTCCTGAGTCAAGATATACACCGCAACACTCTGAGACGACGATGGCAAGCTCAAGCAGGAGAGCTGGATCCCGCTGATGTTATTGAAGACATATTCAATGGAGGCGATGGCTGGGCGAAAGGAAGTTCAGTCAACGGAGGCGCGGTCCACGAGGGCATGTCATCTGGTCAAGAGAAATTACTACCTGGCGGTCGACTTGATGGCAGATGGAGCCGCCCAGCGTTCGAAGCAGAAGAGATGCTTCGATCGGTTAGCTGGAAAATCGATACGCATTCGCAAGACTGATGAATCAGCTGCCAAGCATACGAAAAGCTGCTTTATTGAGCTATCTTCTCGCTGGCTATGGGGCACTGCAGTCGTTGCTGAACAGACGTGGCGCGACGGGCTGCAATACCAACGGCGCTCGTTTATTCAACAACCATGCTGCTTTGGTACTGTGACCATGAACGTACACACTGCTAGTACGTATGGCACCTGGCTGTATTGCATGTGCGCCGACATTGACTTGGCGAGACAAACTCTTGGACGACACCACGCTGCGGTAGTCCACTTCGGCTTTGTTGCGGCGAAGCTTGAACATTGCCATTCCCAGTCTCAACTTGAGAGCAGTAGCGTGGAAGACAATATCTCGAGGCATCGTCGCGTGTTTTCCTTGCGCATCTCTCTGCGACGGACTTGCGGACGACTGATAATCGGACGCTGCAAGCTCTTGGATCAACGAGGGCGTGGCTGAGCGCGATGTAAAGCCGTCCTCCTCGACTTCTGTAGCATCTGTCTCGTAGCCAGTCTCCGTCTGTGCCACAATTTGTCTTGTTGGAGATCTTATTGCCAACTTTGGCTTCTTGCTTGCTTGGTTGTTGTGCAGCAAATCTTCGATGTGATTTCGCTTCAGAGCAGCATTTACTTGGAGTGTGCCGAGGATGCGTCGGCCTTCCATGCTATTTAGACGTGCAAGCGATGCCAAATGAGTTGTCCAAGGGTCGTAGCGCGTACAAATGCCAGGCACTTGTGTCAGGCTGCGTGTGGTTGTCTTCAGCACTGAGTCCCCCTGGGCGTGTTTGTTGTCGCGCCTTGCATGCATGATACTACGCGCCGCGCGTAAATTGGCGCCAAGATCGCACGAACTGCATTATAGAACAACACCAGGACCAGGACCAGCGCAGGTGAAGGCGTGTAGCTGCAGTTGGTGCTATCGATGTATGTCAGCTCCCTGGGCGCCACTATGGCGAACAACATCTAGAACAGTGAAGCTCTTCACCGCATTCCACTTACTCATCAATTATGGCGGAGAAATACACTCTACTTTCGGTCCCAGCATGCTGCCGACAATCAATACAGCTGGAGACTGGTGCGTAGTCGATAAATGGCGCTACAGACTTGGACGCAATCTCAGGGTTGGCGATCTGGTGGTGGCTAGCAAGCCTGGAGGTGACGACATTTTCGTACTCAAGCGGGTCATTGGCATGGTAAGCCAATGCCAGAGGAGATACACTGCTAACAGCGAGCCCGGTGACATTGTGCTCAAGGATCCGTCGGAAAGCAAACGCGAATTCATCAAGGTGCCTGTGGGTCACATGTGGATCGCCGGTGACAATTTATCTCATTCAGTTGACTCGCGTCACTATGGGCCTGTTCCTCTTGCGCTCGTCCGTGGAAGAGCGCTGGGCACTATTGGCCTCGACGGCCTTCTGCCTCGAGTGGGCTGGTTTGATAGCCAGATGGGCCCAGTGCACAGATCTGCTGTTGCAGTCGGCAGAGTGGATCAACTCCCTTAGTTTGTATTTTCAGTGTGTCAGACTTCAAAACGTCGCCGGGAGATTGCTAAAATCAGCTTGCTCGGTGATGCTTTGAGCACCGCGACTGAACGATAGCTTCAGCCTCAACTTGATTTTCACTCCCTGCGTTGCCGTAACTCGCAGAACTTGAATCGCTGTTTCGCCATGTTGTAGCGAGGTAGAGCTCAGCGCCTGTATCTGCAGCTTCATAGACCGAGGCACGGCCGCTTGCAACGCTAGTTGTGTGATGTCTTCACCGTGGTTGCTGAAGCGTGCAAGTAAGCGGACCGTATCGGACGAGTTTTTGTCTCGGCTCGGCTCGAATGTCAGCTCGAGGTCGTGCTTTGAAAGCGCCACAATAGGGGCACATGCGCCAATTGAGGTAGGTCGAGTAGATTGCTGATCAAAAGTCATGTTTGACAATCTCGCGCCATCGAGGAGCGAGTTGGCGGTTGTGTTGGATGCAATCGATTCCTGGCCGCCAGATAGGAGATCAAGCATATCTGCAGAAGCAGAGTTTGGTTGAGGGTTCGCCATAGTGGGTAGAGATGGTGTTCCATCATTGAACAGGTCCTGTAAGAGGTCGACATTGGCGGGCTGCTGTGGTGCAGGAACATTGGCCTGTGCATTATCGCCAAGCAAATCAAGCAAATTCTCGGCCTCCACAACCTTCTTCCTCCTCTTTGAAGATTTGGCTGTTGGGCCCAAAACTCGATTCTCTTCCTTGACTTCGGGGATCGGCATGCGCTCCAGGACGCCTTTCCGCAATTTGGCATGATTAAACATATGGTCATATTCAAGAGCGCGCTGCTGAATTTCCACATCAGCACTTGAGCGATAGCGACGCAAAATCATTTGGATGTACTCCATCCCCGGGGAGTCGCTGAACCGAGTTGTCAATTTGATCAATGCTGTCAGAATATACTCGCAGACGAGTGGCGTAGCGTAAGTGCTTTGCAAGATGGAGTCGAGCAAAGTGACCACGTCCCGAGCGGCCATGGGAACACTGGATTTGTCTTCATCCTCTTCGAGTTGCCCGCCATGCATGAGTAAATCGCCAAACTCTCCGATGGTCCATGCGCCAGCGAGCGTCAAAGCCTCTTGCGTGATGTCTTGTCTCAAGGCAATGTAAAGCTTTCGACTCACATAGGCGTGCAATTCTGTGGCCGTAGCAATCAATCGAACGATGCTAGACAAGATCTCCTCGCGCACAAAGTTTCCTGCGAGCTTCAGAACGCGCAGCATGGTGTCTATGTGCCAGCGTTTGTTGGGAGCATATTTGTCGGCACAGATACAAATCTGCGTCGTCATACTCAGCTTGAATTCGTTGTTTGCGACCTCCAGGAAAGCGAGCAGCTCTCGAATGAGGATGCGCACATTTCCTTCGTTCACGAGGGCAAATGACAAGTCAAGCGCACGACGGCGAATTGAAATGTCTGGGTCGCGCAGACATTCCAGAATTGTTGCGCGATGTCGTTGCACTGCGTTTGGCTCAATATCAATGACTTTGTTGAGGGTATTTAGGGCGACATAACGGATATTGTTGTCCTTGTTTGCCAAAAACTTGCCGAGGATGTTGACACCAAGAACCCTGAGACCCGTGTCTGCCTCAATGTCAAGAATCGTCAAGACAGTCTCATAGAGGATTGAATTGCCGACATTCTTTTGCGACTCTGTATTTGAGGCCACTTGAGCGAGAATGTCGTTGAGCTGCTCAGACACGTCTGCATTGCCTTTGCCTAGTACTCCAAAGAAGCGGATGAGTTTGACTTGGAGAAATGGATCAGCAACTCCAGTCACATCATGCTCGGGAGCAAACCCTGAAGTGACCAACGACCTGAGTACTTTCGTTAGAGGCGCCAGAGTTGGAACGAAATCAGGCACCAGTTCTGGATTTTCAATGCACATATCGGTCGCAAGCGTCAATCCACAGAGCAGAACGCCATGGTGTCTGTCAGCCAGTAGAACCTTGGCTCTGTCCAGGAAATTCTCCTCCAATTCGGGCACTTTGCGAATGACATGCATCGCACATAACGCAGCCTTCTTTCGTATGTACGAATTGGTGGATCCAAGGAGCTTGCTAACATCGCTGCAGAGATCTCTAGACATTTCTTGTCCGGCGATGTTGCCCAGGGTGCATAATGCGAGCCCGACGATGTATTGATTTGAGTGTTGCAAATCGTGCTGAAGAGAATTTGTCACTAGAGTAAGGACCTCTTGGGCTTCGTCCAAAAGTAACATGGTCCCAAGATACCCGAGACGTTTGTCGGTGAACTTGGCACTTGCGAGAAGTTTGACACATTCAATTTGGCCGAAATGAGTTGGCTAACGATTAGTCCCGTAGCAAGTACTTGTATCAACATACCACGCCAAGAGTAAACAAGTAGAGCAGCTTTGCAACGTTATTTCGCCTGGCATTGTGATCGTTGGGCCTTTCACGAAAACCACTTCGAATCGCAGCGCTTTCCTTTTGTATCACAGCCCGCTCGTCGCTCGCAGTCTTGGTAGCGCGTAAAGTCTTTATGAAGACCTTGAGTGACGACATTGAGCTGAGACCGCCGAATCTGAAAGCACGTCGCAAGGCTCGCGACTCTGCTGCTTCTTTGTGGCCCCGCGCTGTATGCCGAAAGGAACTCCGTAGATGGTGTTCACTGTGGTGGTGGACGCGCTGCACGGTCGCACGCTCTCTTTCGTGCCACGATGTCAACAATTTGGCTTACTGGAGCGCGTCATGATCACAAGGCCACACATAGGCGCCCTGCCCCGCCATGGTTCACTGCATTCCCCAGTAAGAAACACACATGCAGAGCCATATTGACATACAGATCGAAGCATGTCAAGCTCACGCTCGCGTGCTACCCGAAAAGCAAGACTGCTGCCGCTCATCCCAATTCCAGTGAATTGCAATATCTCGCCTACTACGCATCTAGCAGACCCAAGAAGCTCATCAAAGTCGGCCTATACATCCGCCAGAAAGTTGTGAAGGACGTGTATTGGAACAGACAGACGGAAGTCATTGTGTCGCTCGACATTTGCGCCGCACTCATTGAGAAGTGTCACAATAATCTAAATCTCTTCGCCAGAGATGTCATTCAAGTGCTCAACTCTGCAGTCACATTGGCAAGCAAAGATACTGCCATGCTTGATCATGTTGCATCGTGTGTAAGTGTGTGCGCCTCTGAAGAAACGACTAACCAGCAGTTCAGTAATCTGGCGAAGTATTTGAATGAGTCTCTGCTAGCAACAGATGAAGTCTTTGCGCAACAATATAACGAATTGCTATTGTCTCTTGCGAGTATGGCTATCCAGTATCGAACTGAACAAGATTGGAAGGCTACTAAAGTTTGCGTCGAAGCTCTACAAGCTGCGTGTAAGAGCAAAAGTGTCGCGGCCCCAAATGCGCAAATACAGATTGCAACTCTCATCCGCTGTTCTCTCGAGATTTTGTACACTACCACGGAAGATGCCCTTTATGGTCTGCGTGCGAGTTTTCAACGTAGGTCTGTTGATCTTGCCAAACATGAGCGGCGCCTGTCTACAATGTCTGCGACGGTATCAAGACCAACTGTTACTAACCCTCACATGGTTCAAGCAGAATCCGGATGCGAGTCAGCGGAATGGCAAGTACAGGTGTCTGCTCTCCAAACAATACGAATTCTGTTTGATACGAATGATGCAACACAGATTCGTGCCGCGTCTATCGAAATCCTTTCATTCTTTCAAGCACATCAGATGAATGATAGCGGCTGGGCTAGTACTATTATACAATTTGCTACAGCCTGGGCTCCGATCAACCTTCGCTTTCACATTCTTGGCATATGCTTGCGGGAGTTAGTGAGTATGGCAACCGAATCATGGCCAGACGCAAAGCAAAGCTCATTGTTGTATTGGATACAAGGGCTACTGACGTCAAAGGTGAGCCTGATCGGCCTCTCGACTGTGGACGTCTTAGAGACCCTCATGACGTTTGCGCGTACGCTGTCGCAAATGACAGATTCTGCGACCGCTCTCAGTATCGTGCACAGTATCAGACTTGTCAGGGAGGAGGGAGCTGGCCGAGCTAGCAATGAGAAGGCAGACTTTCTACTTCGTTTCGTCCGAACGGCTGGCTCAGTTTCATCACATTCTTACTATGAAGGGCAACTCTCTGATCTTTGCCAGTCAGTTCTCGGGAGTTTGAGCTCACCCGCGACAGAAAACAATACGGGCCAGACACTCTACGATTTCCTTCAGTTGGAAGTCTTGTCCTATCTAATGAAGGCTGCCCTTCCCTTCACCGTACCGGGTGAATCGCATCAGCGCATCTCCATCAATCATTGGATCGGTTCATTACATCTGCTTGAACACAAGGAGCGTGCTCTGAGGGTAGAATTTGTCGATGTCCTTCTGCAGTATTTGCATTCAGACTATCTCCAGACCCCTTCCTCAACAGACGAACTGCAATACACGGAACAATTGCTCAAGAAATTTCAGGTGGCGATGTCTCGATGCGCCGCATGCAGCTGCGAGGATGCGAATGGCTTGCTTGCATGGTTCGTGCTGGCTAAAACCTTCGCTGTCGTTCTCGAATTAAAGCACTTTGCTGGCTTTGTCCCAATGTTTTATCACATTATTACGCACGGCACTATTCAGGAACCGCTGGCTTCGGCGTTGGTCACTCTTACCCTAGGAGCTGCAGCAGACCACCATGATTTAACGAGTGCTAGATCGCTGCTAGATCTGCAAGCTGCCACCTCTTTCTTCACAACTGTCTTTGCTGCACGCGACCAGACACGTCAAAGCGTTACCGATTTGATACAAGCCGACGCAAAGCCTCTTGTAGCCAAATCAACTCACACGCAAATTACACTTCCCGCCTCGCAGATCATCATGCAGAGCCTACTTCAAAGTGCCCGCATTGACGATTGTGGGCACGATACTGGTGAAGAATGGGATGCCCAGGCAAATGATTCATCACTACAGCTACCTCTGCATGCGAAAGAATCACAGAGCTCAGCGATCCTGTCGACCGAAAACACTAGCAAAGGCTCTATCGAGCCTTCATCGTTTGCGGAAGACAAGGAAGAGCACGCCGGACGGGTCAATAAACTGAAACTTGCCCTCTCAACGACAGTCTCCCCCATGGCTCACACGCCGCTCCGCAAAGCTAGCAATGACAAGAGCGACCTTCTTGATGGGATAGAGCTGGAGACCCTGACGAGTGATCATTAAGTCGGGCTGCCTTATTCAGCATGACCAAGACAAAAATTAGCACAACAGCCTTAGCAAATTAATTGATTTGATTATGGGACTGATGCTAGCATTGAACCGCATTCTGCGCATCCAGTCTGCGCATCGAGCTGATTTATCGGCCAGAATCCTCTGAGGTGCAACGCTTCACTGCTGCTATTGAAGACAATTTTCTCCATGGGCCAAGCAAAATTTCGAAAAGATGGTTCTTGCACCGACTCATCCGGCTGTGTGTGATGCTGCAAAAATCACAATGTCGTCGTATGTATCTTTGGATGAAGTTGACGCTGGGTGGACTGGTTGAACCCCGCCAATGATACTGACGGTAAGCAGGCAGATGCGTGCAAACAAGCGGTCTCGAGTGCGGCTTCGACGCGTTGAGTTGCACAGACTCCTTCGGTGTGGAACTCGGTCAGATGCCTGGGCGCTTGCGTCCTCAGAGGTCTTTCAATCGTTGCTTGCATTGCTTGAGCAGCGCGCCGGTGCTTGAGTGAGTCTGTGCGACGGTCAGGAGTGCCGGACAGTGATGCGCTGATGCGACAGCCGAGCGTGCATGAAGGTGTGCGGATCTTTCGTCTGCCTGCATCCCTGTTTGCTCGGTTGTCCGTCTGCTTGTACACAGGCCCGTGTCCCCCTACCTTTCCTACAACCTCCCAGCCGTTGTAGTAAGCCTTGTTCTGCCGCTTACGAGGAGCAATATCTAACAGCAGACTATGTTTCCTTTTCAGGAATCCTTTCAGGAACTCGAGGCTGCCATCGCAGTAATGCATCATCCTCTGACAACTCTGACAAGGAAGTACTGACGGTAGAAACTAGACGCTGCGATGGTGCCGACACCTGCAGTGATGCACCAGATCTAACAGCAGACTTTGTCTCCTCGTCAGCAATGTCTTCGGGATCTCAAGGCTGCCATTTTAGTAATGCACCATCCTCTGACAAGGAAGTTCTGACAGTAGGAGAGATACAGTGGCAAGCACTGGAGTTAGCACCAAATAATCGTTGTAATCCTGGCTAGCTGCAATTAACAACGGTGTCGGCGCGATGGTAGGTTCGAGTTCACAATGCAGCTGCGGATTACAACAATTATCTGGTGCCAAGATCAGCGCTTGAAATCGGGTACTTTCTACCGTCAGCGTTGCCTTGTCGAGAAGATGGTGCATTACTGCAGGCGCGTCGAGGCTGTTGCAGCTTGAAGGTCTTGATGTCAGTACTTCCTTGTCAAGAGGTTGGTGCATTACTGCAGGTCTCGGCGCCATTGCAGCCTCACGGTCCTGTTCTCAGTGTTTCCTTGTAAAGAGAATGGTGAATTACTGCAATGGCAGCCTCGAGTTCCTGAAGAGATCCCTGAACTGGAGACATAGTCTGCTGTTAGATCTAGTACATGACTGCAGGCGCCGACGCCATCGCAGCCACGAATTCCTACAGTCAGTATTTCCTTGTCAAGAGCCGGTGCAACACTTCACTGCTGCTATTGTAGCTAGCATCTCGATAGGCCAGGCAGGAAGCGCTGAACCCAGGCGAAAGATCCGTTGTAGCTACAGGCTACAGCCTGTCAGTGTGTACATATCCGGTGATCATATAACTGTCGCACTTGCTAGAACTACCGGCGTGGCTGAATTCTCAGTATTTCAACACATAAGCTTAACCCTAAAGAGCCCAGCTGGCAATGCCTGGCATAGATTGAATACAGTCGGCACACGGTAGTGACCATCTTGACAAGGAAACCGGTTAACCTACCAGTGCACAGACGAGCTATAGCTATCAAATCTGGACCTAGAGAGACCAGCCTTCTGGTGTTCCGAAAAGACCCATCTCTACCTCTAAATCTTGTCAAGCTTGCAAAGTCATTCTGACTCATCGCACTCCTGCATTGCCCCAAAAGCACTTCCGGCCCCTACATTCTATCGTCCACGCTCATCACTCTCCGCCAACTTGTCCAAAAGTACTTCTTGTCCCTACGTCCAGCTACGCTATCCAGATCTATATCTTCCAAGATGCCTGTTGGACCGAGACCTCGCACGGCGTATGCGTCCTGGCCAGCTCAAGCGGCAACACGACCTACTAGACGTCCAGCGACTGCACCGGCTGCGTTCAAAGGCACACCATACACGCGCACCGCCAAGCCTAGTGCGCCGAGTGGTCCCATGCACGACGTGAAGCTGAGTCTCATGCATCCTAGCCACCCCCAGCTGTTGACTCCCATTGCCTGCCACTCTGACTACAACGAGGCAGAAGCAGCGATCGTCGATATCATCCTACCCATTTTGCAAGAACGGTGTCCGGGCACGACTTTTGCCATGTCGATTGTGCAATATAAGAGCCACCCAACAATACTGGTAGGCGTACCAGAGCCCGAAAGCGTGCGTCAACATCTGTCTACAACGTACGGTGGTGTGCCGGTGTTGATTGTACAAGCTACGACGGAGACGCGTGATGCTGCTATTGATCTAGATTTGGTTCGGCGCACCGCCGACAAAGCTGCCGGTGCAAGCCTCGGGAGCCTCGGATCGGATCATGCTGGCACACTGGGCATGTTTGTCCGTCACAAGAGGTCAAAAGCGATCTGCGGGTTGACTGCGTATCACGTGGTTTCATCAAATGACGAGGTCGTCTGCCCGGCTGAGTCTGATGCCCTACCGCTGATCAACCACCTAGAGCCTGTCATCCTACATCTCCAGACATTGGTGAGACAGAAGAACAGTCGTGGGCGTGACACCCGAGAGGAGCAGCAAGTCTTGGATAATCTGAAAAGAGACCTCTCTAAGCTTCTGAATCGGAGCACTTTCGGTCGTGTCATCGCCAAGGACTTCCAAGTGCCGAGCGAGGACAATCCCGTCTACTCTGACTGCGCTTTGTTCACGATCGACAGAACTGACTCAATTGAAATGCGTCGATTCCAGAAGACAAAGACAGACAATATCACCAAGTTCGTAAGCCCTACAGATGTCCAACGGAACGACGTACTGACGATGATCGGCCGAACGTCTGGCAGGACGAAGGCGAACAAGAACGAGTACCGATTCGTGTCGTCGATGACACTGCACACTGGTGTCGAGTCGAAGCCCTTCTACTCCTGGTCAGCTTGGAACGAACACTCGGACTTCACCGCCAAAGGTGACAGTGGTGCAGTCGTCGTTCGCCAGGAGAAGGAGCTGTATGACAATGCGGCGATTGGGATCGTAGTGGGCGGCACTCGAATGGCCGTCCCCTCAGACTTCGGCATCAGGGAATGCGACATCACATTCTTCCAATCCATCACCGAAGCAGCAGAGCTTCTGGGCTTCGAGGTCATCGACGACGACTGATGTTCGGCCTGTGAAGCGATAGCGAATGCCTGCCGAATGGTTGATGATTAGGGCTTGTAGTGCTAAAACATGAATGCATTAAAGGGTGTTGTTACTGTTGTTATTGCTACGGGACTGCTGTGCCGGCACCTTGTAGAGCACGCGTTGGCGGTGTCGTACGCTCAGAATTCCCAGCGCACAACACTTCCACTGGTTCTGTATCCTCTCTGTGCGAGACTTACAAGCAGAGCGTTCCGGACGACGACGAAGACAAGATATGAAGACGTGCCAGATGCAGCGTTGCTTTGATTCGACATTGAAATAGGCGATGCCGAGACATGACGCTGCAGTACAGGTGAGATGACCATGTCGTTGCGGAGGGTTAGCGATGTTGAGCAAGGCGTGAGACGTTACCCCCTCTCGGAATGAGCCAGCGCAGACACACTATATAACAGGCCATCTGCACTCTCTGATCTATCAACTCATTTGGTGTTCAGCTTGCAAACGAAGTCCTGGCCTACCTTGGATCCTTGTGGTTGCACCATGTAGACTCCCTCTTCTAGCTTACCATTCAAAAAGGCTGTGATGGCATCCATTTGATGAATCTCCATGCCGTACATGGCTGCCATAGCGACAATCGCTCTGATAAGATTGAATTTGGCGACGGGGGCGAATGTTTGGTTGTAATCGATTCCCTCCTTCTGCGAAAAGCCTTTAGCAACGAGCCGTGCTTTATATTTCTCAATTGATCCGTCGGCGTTGTGTTTAATCTTGAAGACCCATTTGTTGCCAATGGCCTTCCTGCCCTTTGGAAGCTCACATAGCGTCCAAGTGTTGTTCTCAACCATCGCTTGCATGTAATTTCCTGGCTCTGTGATGACCAAATTTGCGCGCACACGAGATGATGCCTGTTGTAGCAAGTCAATGTCATCAACCGAATCTTCTTGCGATACTGGCGTGACGGGAGTCAGACGAGCAGAGCGTCGAACTTGACCTGAGCTCGTAGCATTTGTTGGCTTAGCGTGAGCGACTTCCTTCGATTTGGCTGGTAGCGACTCAGTAGGCTTGTCGATGATAACCTCACTCGAGTCGTTGTCGTCAGCGTCCTCCTTTCTTGGGACGTGTAACACATCGCGTTTGTCTCCTCGGTCCTCCATGGAGATGACGTCGCGCGCCTTCGTACTTTTGTGTGTACCCAAAACCATGAGTCGATATGCTTTGCTGTCCTCGTAATAACCGACCAAAACCAATTTCTTTGACTTCGCATCCAACTTCTGTCGATTGGCGTCCGCAACATGCGCGTACGCGTCGCAACCGAATACCCGGAGATGACTCAATTTTGGCCCTGCGAGATAACCATACTTCTTCTGATATTTTGTCCTTGAGTGCCGCAATTGGAATTCTGTTTTTGATGTAGATAGCGGTTTGATTGCTTCAGCCCACAGCTCCTTTGGCAAGCCCTTCTCTTCGAGCATACATCGCGCGCTCTCCACGAGAGTGCGATTGAGACACTCTGCCACTCCATTTTGCTGTGATGTGTGTGGTGTTGTCGTCTGGTGCCTAAGACCGCGAGACTTGAGGTATTTCTCGAAAGCGTTGCCGCAAAACTAGCCACCATTGTCTGATCTGAGCGCCTTGATGCGACAGTCAGCCTGGTTCTCCACAAGCGCCTTGAACTCTTGAAACTTCTGGACTTCCGACTTCTGCCGGATGAAGTAGACCCGAGCCCTTCGCGAGTGGTCGTCGATAAATGTGACGAAGTACTTGGCACCTCCGTAAGTTGCCACTTGCACTGGCCCGCACACATCCGAGTGTACTAACTCCAGGTTCTTTGTTGTTGTCGTCTCGCTCGATGGAAACGACTTACGCGTGTGCTTGCCATTGACGCACCCAATGCAATGCGAGTTGTCGTACTCGCCGTCCAACGACACACCATCGACCATACCAGGCAGGCGCACCAAGCTATTCTTGCCAATGTGTCCCAAACGTTTGTGCCAAACCTGTATGTCGACCTTCTCAGCAGTCACCAAAGCCGATACTGCGCTATTGAGAGTGACTGAGTAAAGATTGTCGCGTTTGCAAGCTACTGCGACCTCTTTGCCGGCGTTCGTTTTGAGTGAGCAGCTCGTGCTCTTGAAGTCCAGGCGAATGCCGCTCTGAACCAACTTCGCTACTGAAAGCAACGGGTGCGCTAGGCCCGGGGCGTGCAACACATCATTTATCGTAATGACTTTGCCGTCGGATCCAGTGGCTTTGACTGATCCCATGCCGGTGGCCTCGCAATACGTGTCGTCACCAAGATACACCTTCCTTGGCGATATTGTCTTATAAGAAACGAACCAGTTTCTCAGCGGAGTCAGGTGCTGGTTAGCACCAGAGTCGATGATCCAGTCCTGTATCTGGTCATTACTCGTTCTTTGGGCGTGGACAAAGGCGATCTCTGCATCATTTTCAGATACATTTGCTCTGTTTGCCGCCGCATCGCCGGCCGAACCGCGACGCTCATCTGCTATTTTCTTGCGGCAGTCCGCTGCCCAGTGTCCATCTCTCTTGCAGTAGTGGCACCGGCCCTTTTTCTTTTGCGATGGACCCTTCCGGCCCTTCTGGTTCCACGAGTGGGAAGACGCTGCGTCTCCTATGGGTGGAACTGTACTTCCTCTCCTTTGGAGCTCTTCATTGAGCAACAGCGCTTCGATGGAAGCCTGCTTCAATGTACTCAGTGGCCCTTGCACGCTGAGCATCGTCCTCAAATGTGCGTAACTTGGTGGCAACGAATTGAGGAGCACCATGACCTTGTCCGCCTCACTCAGGGGACAAGTCACGGCGTCTAGCTGCAACGCCAATGCGTTCAGCTTACCAATGTGCTCAAGCATCGAGTCGCCTTCTTCCATCCTCAAAGTGAGGAAGCTCTGACGGAGGAGAAGCTGATTCGTGGCTGACTGTGCTGCATGTATCTCATGCAACTTCGACCATATCTCTCGAGCTGTCTTGCAGGTTTGTATCAAGACCAGCTAAGAATCCTTGATGGACAATGTGAAGCGATAGCGAATGCATGGCGAATGGTTGATGAACAGGGCTTGTACTGTTAAGACATGAACGTGTTAAAGGGTGTTGTTACTGTTCTTGCTACGGGGTTGCTGCGCTGGCACTTTGTAGAGCACGCATTGGCGGTGTCGTACGCTCAGAATTCCCAGCGCACAACACTACCACTGGTTCTGTATCCTCTCTGTGCGAGACTTACAAGCAGAGCGTTCCGGACGACGACGAAGACAAGATATGAAGACGTGCCAGATGCAGCGTTGCCTTGACTCGACATTGAAATAGGCGATGCCGAGGCTTGACGCTGCAGTGCAGGTGAGATGACAATGTCGTTGCGGAGGGGTAGCGATCATGCGTGCAAGCATGTAGCGTATCGCAGACAAAATCTTTGCGGAGAAATGGAGATGATGCTGTTGTGCGGTGAAGGGCTGGATGTACCATCTGAATATCAAGACCTGCCAGCTTGGCAATATATGTTGGAGGTGATGCTACTCGCGGTCAAGATCTCACGACGTGATCGGCAGTGGCAAATCGCACGTCTATGAATGACCATCAGGGAACAACACAGAAAGCAAGAGAAACCAATAGAACAACAGATGTTCTATTGGCTTCCATGAACACAACAAATGTTCCAGCAGCTTCCATGAGCGCAAGTATATAAAGGTGGCAAGGTCTCATAGTAAGATAGTAAGGAATCCCAGTATCAGCTGAACAGCGAAACACCTAAACACCCGAAGTGGTTATGAGCCTTGTTTAGTCCAGCATACTTACAGAACACTCCAAAGATCAGTACGCTCAACCGCCTTTCAACCAAAGATGTCTTCTCTGTCGCACAAGGACTTTGCCCCCGTGGACAAGTTTGATGGTACAAATTTCAACCTGTGGAAGTGGAAGATGAAAGCGGTGCTCCTGTCACAAGAGGTGTGGCATGTGGTCGAGCCCGAGCTCTCTGGATCAGCACTGGAGAAAGATAAAGAAGCACCGGCTGTTGATGCCAAGGCAGAGAGAAAAGCATTCTCTACCCTCGCCTTGTCCATCAAGGATTCTCAGCTGGTCTTGGTACAAACCTGCAAGACAGCTCGAGAGATATGGTCGAAGTTGCATGAGATACACGCAGCACAGTCAGCCACGAATCAGCTTTTCCTCCGTCAGAGCTTCCTCGCTTTGAGGATGGAAGAAGGCGACTCGATGCTTGAGCACATTGGCAAGCTGAACGCATTGGCGTTGCAGCTAGACGCCGTGGATTGTCCCCAAAGTGAGGCGGACAAGGTCATGGTGCTCCTCAATTCGCTGCCACCAAGTTACGCACATTTGAGGACGATGCTCAGCGTGCAAGGGCCACTAAGTACATTGAAGCTGTTGGAGGTGATGCTACTCGCGGTCAAGATCTCACGACGTGATCGGCAGTGGCAAATCGCACGTCTATGAATGACCATCAGGGAACAATACAGAAAGCAAGAGAAAGCAATAGAACAACAGATGTTCTATTGGCTTCCATGAACACAACAAATGTTCCAGCAGCTTCCATGAGCGCAAGTATATAAAGGTGGCAAGGTCTCATAGTAACATAGTAA